>JAVTVY010023807.1:0-90584 GCA_036873755.1 Hanleya hanleyi | reverse complement strand
ATGCCATGGCAGCCAGCACTTTGCTCCCCATTCCACCTGAAAATCAGTCAAAGCTCGTTGCTGACCTAGATGACCCCTTTGTTGAGCATGCGCTAAGCAATGCTACCTGTCAGATATACCACCGCTTTGGAATGTTCTTAGCACCCCTGTCCACAGCACTTACCACTGCTAAACACTGCCAATTTGGACACACAAGCCCCCAGACATACGCATCCACGTTCGATGATGATGGAGGTACTGGAACCACAAGCGAATCAGCCATCGGTGAGAGTGACTCGGCAGACCCTCAGTCAGGAAGTGACAGCGCCTGAAGAAAAGAACGCTAAAAAGGTGGAAGCGGGACGAAAGGGCGCTGTCGCGCGGAAGACTAAACAAGAACAACTAAAGATGGCGCTCAAGGAGGCCAAGGAACGTCTTGCACCCACAGGAGTGTCACAGACTGCCAAGACGACCACGTCAAGCACCGAACCGAACGTCAGAACTGCGCGACCACAGTGGGCTCCTAATTTACTATGAGGTTTAGGAATTGCAGGGTCTCTGCACGTGGGATACATGTTGCGCTCGCGTGCTCTTTCAGGATGGCCGCCTGTGAGAGAGCCAACTGATCTTCGAGCGACAGCGCGCATGACGCCAGTCATTGCGACGGTCGGGACTACGGAGACAGAGCAATTAAAGGATCCTTTTCATATGCAATAATGTCTTCAAAGATGTCAACTTCAAGCAGAGAAGGTAAAATCCGTAGCCTTGCCTACTAGAAAACATGGCCTCGATTGCCTTGCTACTGGGTGGAGCTCTGGTCAACGCTCTTGCCTTCAGTGGGTCGAATTACCTCTTTTCCATGTTTCGAAATTCGGATGTTGACGAAGAGCGCAAACGTCATGACAAGGCCATAGAACAGCTCCAGGCTACAAGGAATGCATGGACAAAAAAGCGAACCGAAAGGCTTGACTGGATAAATGAAGAGCTCCGACGTGAGGGACACGCCGTGCGCACATTCCATGACGTCGATGCCGCAATCCGCGAGTACTCCTAGGTCACGGGCAAAATACTTGACCCTCTCGGCCCAGAGCCTCGACTTTCAGACATGTACGTACCTTCAGGCAACCAAAAAGACCGGGGCTCGCAGACTATAAAGTAGGCAAATTTACCAACTAGGCGACGAAATGGCTTGCGGCTTTATATCGCCTCTTGCCCACCATACGAAGCAACCGCTTGCGGCTTTATATCCCCTCTTGCCCACCATACTTTTCGTGTATATCAACTGGACTGTGGCTGGGCTCTCCATAGAATGGAATGTTGGCAAGTAAGTCCATTATTTATGTACGTGAAGCCCGCGCGACGTACATAGTTATTTATGTGTGTGAGCCTTATGTGCTTGAGATATGGTAGCATCTGGGCTGGGGGCACTCCAGGGGGGGGGGGTGGGGAGGGCCCTATCGAGTGAACTGTGCCAGAACCGGTTTTGCAGTTTTTGACCGCTACTTTTGGGGGCGTACATGATCTTTGATCATTATTTATGTATGTGAAGTCTTATGTGCTTGAGGTATGGTGGAATGTGGGTTAGGGGCCGCCAGGGGGAGGCCCCTAGTAGTATAGAGAGTGGCCCCGGGGGCCTTGGAACGCGAGCAACCCGTAACCAACCCGGCGCCCCGGGGGGCTAGGAACGCAACCAACCCGGCGCTCGAGGGACGCGACCATCCGCCGCCCCAGGCGAGCACCTTACTCCCAGATGCAGAGCGGGGGCGGACTCACCCTCACTCTGCAAGCGCGCCCCACTGGCTCGAGCAACGCAACCAACCCGACGCTCCAGGGGGCCCAGGCACAAGCGAAGGGTGTAATCTTTCTAACAATCGTCACCCTACAAACCGTAACCCCATGGTTTGCTCGCGCCTCCTCATGCCCACCCGCTGGCCCCATCTGCCCATGCGCCTCCTCGAGCTCACCCGCTGGGCTGCCTCCTCGCCCCCCCCCCCCGCCCAACGCCTCCTCGCCCCCACCCACTGGCTGCTTTCTCGCGCCCAAGCACTGCCTCCTCGCGCCCCACCCGCTGGCCTCCTCTCGCCGCCTAGTTTGACCCGGGAGTGCCCTTTTGACTCAGATGCAGTAGTATATAAAACTGAAATTGGGTCCCATTTATGCAAATGAGATGACGTCACGTGACTGACCTTTCCCACCTCCAACACTGAAGAGTTCTGGGTGACCATAGTTCCGGCAAAGGTCCCTGGGTATGTATATTCCTCCGCGGTGATGCGGTCTGGCGGTGATGCGGTCACGGAAGAAAGCTTCCGCGGAGAAAAAGTAGTTCCTAGACTGGAAATACGCTGCATGGTCCGATTGGGTCGAGTGAGGTATCCATGTGAAGCATTCGTGAAGGGGCATCTGATGGGGTGGGTGTGGTGTTGAAATATCCTCATTCTGCGCATGCGCAGTATATAAAACTGAAATTCCCGCTCTTTTATGCAAATGAGATGACGTCACAGAGCTCTCGTCCAATCAGAAGCGAGTATTTTGACCCGGTGCATTATGGACCATATCCAAGATGGCGGCGTCTGCCTTCTGGTTCAAGATGGCGGCACGGCCGGTGTCATCTCCGGCAATGTCCGGCCCTCTCCGGGACAATAGATAGCCTTTGCAGGTCAAAAATAGTTCCATGTATTCATCCGCGGTGATGCGGTCTGGTGGTGATGTGGTCTGCCTCCGCGGGCAGAAAGTAGTCCCACGCACTGTACACCCTGTCTGGGGGGTTTCCCCCGGCCGCAGCGCGCTACATAGAACTTATAGTCATCAACTTAATCTATACGTGTTGGTCGAGTCTTCACTCGCCGTATACACGCAGCTCAATGAAATGCCCGCTCCAAACCTAGACCAAATACACGTACTTGGTCTGTGGGTTGATTTCATTGGCTCTCTATTTTTACTATAGTGCGCTTGCATTCTAACCTTGGTGGGTTACATTTTGGCCCCATCCTACACCACTGATTTCAGTTTGACTGAATCTCCACATTGGGCATTGATGCATTATGAATAAAACACACAAGACAGGGTTTTTTGGTGAGATCTTTTTTTTATTCAGTAACAACAACAACGTGAGAACAACCATGTGAAAATTGAAGCCCAGAACAGGGGGTGCCTTATCAAAGGCGGTTGGTACCCATACAATTATTGAACCTATATGCAACAGTTAATTCGGTGCAATATCATCAGTACTCATAGAACATATATATCAAAGGCGTTTGGTACCCATACAAATTGAATTATAGAACAGTTCCTTAGTCCAGTGGAATATTCGTAGTGTTCGTATTAATCACTCTAAATGTCAAGATAGGTTGTAGTCACACCATCGGGCAGGACTTTGCGCTTGGGGTAAAAGTATGTGAAGGCGTCCCGTTCCTGGGTATACGAGCGCATCTGGTGGTCGATGATACGGAAACCTCGGTTAGTGCCACTTGCACTGGCCTGGCTCTGGAGGACATTCAGGTACAGAGCCTTGCTGATGTTAGAGTCGCGTCGACTCACCCCCTTACAACTGAATTTGTTGTCATCACCGTCACAAAAGTAAGTTTTCGAACACAGGGCGATCATGGCATCACCGCTCCACTCTAGTTTAAACAGGCCGGGTGTCCGCTTGTCGTAGGTATAGTGGTAGCGTCGGGGTAGCCACTGGTCCCGTTCCGCCTCATATTGTGCACGTAATTCTGGTTTGACGAGTGACTCCCAGTCCGGGTTGGAAACGGCCATGTATGCCGAGTCGGTATCCATTTCTATCAATTGCCAGTCTGATTGGTGGAAATACACGCCCATGAAATCGTATATGAATTCCAGCATTCGCAGTTTGGCCAGCTGGTACACCATACATCCTATTTGGAGCGGCAGGTTATAGGTGATGGTCTTTTTGGCTGACGTCACTTCGTAGGTGGTGTCGCCAATCATCTCCATGTGTCGGTATAGCGGCGAATTCACTTTTTTGCGGGCTTGTTTCGTGGTACAAATGTTCACGGTCACGTGACGGTCCTGGTTCGTTACCGTTTTTCCATATCCGCCGTTCCCAAGTAATTTCATCGTTTCCCCGATGATGGCTTTGCTGGGGTCGGCGTCTCCTCGGCGACGGGCGGTAGTCACGTCGTTCGCGAACTTCTCAAAACAAGCCTGGGGGGTGAATTCTATGACTTGGTATATTTTCGTAATTTCCAGTCCGTGCCGCATATACCACTGAAGCAGAGGGGTACCGAGCAAGATTTTTTCGCCAAACATGCTGCCGATCAACATACGCTGTGGTCGCGTTAGGTAGTCGTGTTCTTCAGCGTATGTGCGCATATGGGCTCCGATATCATCTCGACTCACCTCGGTGTTTTTGAAGATGGGTGGACATTCACCAAACGTGTCTTTCAAGTGGTCAGGGACGTGCAGATCACATTCCACGAATCCATAGAGGTCTCCCGTCTCAACAGTGCGTAGGATGTCGGTCATGGTGATAACAGTCCGATAATCCAGTAGTCGGTCGTGAGCGTGTAAGAACGAGTATAACTCCGGTTGACGACGTTGCATGTGGTGGAATTCACATTCCCATAGCTGTTCATAGGCATAGCCCAGTCCACAAATGTAATCTCCATTCTGCTGTACTTCTTCACGTAAGGCGGCCGGGGTCAGTCCACGGCGCTCGTTATAGCGCCCTCCCGCGAACGAACACTCATGACCGTGCCAATAACAGCCGTGAAATTGAAACACGGTCGGTACTGTATTGATGATAGCAAATCCGTCCACGGCAAGGCGCCTATCTCCAATTCGCTTTTCCGTGTGGTTGGCTTGGTGACGGATAGTGACGCCTCGTCGCTGACTTTCTCAATCCAACCATTGTTCTGCTTGATGTTTCGTAGATCGTTGAGCTCTGAATGCTGCACCCTCAGGGAGCCACCGCGTATAATGACCGGCCGGCATGGGTTTACTCAAACACGATAGGTAGAGGGCATTGGCGTCGAATCCTATTATTTTCTCACACAATTTTTCTCCTCGGATATAGGTCAGCTGTTTCTCATGGTACCGATGGAAAATAATACTGGGGCCGCCTACGATATTTCCCTTCAAACAGTCAAACATGTCGGCGTCTTTCTTATCCACGAGAGCGAAGAACGTGGGTAAATCCTGGAACAGATACCGCAGGGTCAGACCGGGGATGCTAACACAGTCTTTGAATACGTCGATACCCATATCTCGGTAGAAGGCGGACATTTTGTCGGTAGCTTCCAGAAAAGGGATGACATCCAAATTGTTGTAATAGATGAGAAAATCCCGGAGAGTTTGCATTCCTTCACGGACCCACACCTGTTGCAGTTCGGTATACAGGGTGGTAGATAATGCTTCTCCTTTGAGATCGTTGTAAAAGGCCTCCTGGGGTGGTAACTGGGTTTCGTCCAGACGCTCGAGACTCGTCATGTAGTTGTAGGGAAAGCAACTTTTCCTCTCCGCGCAGTCGTACGCTTTCACCCACTGTTCATAGCTGTAATTCGGCGCCAGGTAATTCCGTACATCTAAGAATCGGAGTGAAGTTGTGGATAGAGCGACGTGATTGTTGGTCTTCTTAATAATGAATTTCACATTCTCAGCTTTAGCGAGGTACGGGTACAAGAATTCTTTGATTAAGTTCAAATCATATCGGCCCGAGTTAAATCCAAGGACGGGTAATTGGTTCATGTATTCCAATAAACGCAGTTTCAGTTTCTGCGCATAGGGCTTCGGTGGTTTGCGTTTCTCACTTTCGTCTTCGTCATCGGTATCGTCCTCCTCCTCCTCATCCAATGTTGGAATACGCGCATCAAGTGCCGCTAATACATCACGGTAGATAGTCGACGCGAGATGTGCCGCACTCACTTGACTGAGAGTTTCAAGGTAGTCCATCATTCGTGTAATCAGTTCATGGGGGTCAGAGACGAAACACACCGGGGCCGTGTCGTAACCGGGTACGTTGGTGTGAATACTCACACTCAAAGGAATGTGATGCTGGGTCCATTGAGTTTTAGCCGATACCTTTTCCATGGGTTCTAATAGGGCTTCAAAATCATAGCACGCTCTGTATGGGAAATAACGGTGGTCCATGGGGACGTCAATACCCTCATCTGCCAGGTCTTCAAAGATGGTGGGCTTGCTGTGGAATACGCCGCCGGGGAATTTTCGTTTGGTGGTCTGGTCACAAATTTTCTCGTGTCGATGTAAGTCCTGAGACTGTTTAAACACGCGTCGGCATTTACTACAGATGTAGGACTGGGCATACCTGTTGATGTTCGTGATGTACGAGAAATGCCCGCCCGTGTCCGTGTGGTACAAATTCAATGTCATGGTTGTGTCGTATTTTCCCGGGGAACGCTGTACGAGTCGGGCGATGAGTTGTGGGTCATCGGTGTTGTCATCATCCACGTGTTGCTCTAATTTGTATACGACAATGTTGACGTGGAATAAATTTTCCACCACATCTAGCTGCGATAACGGGACCCCGCGGAAGTGCTGTTTTTCCATGTTCTTTTCACGTAAGTAGTCTTCCCAATAGCAGTTGGCCAATTTATCACATTTCTTGGGTGGACGTTTGTTGAGATGGATAGCCAGGCATCGGAATAAACATTTCCGATCGGTGTAGGGCCCATGGTGGCCGCCTACTAAAGCATACATGCCTTCTCTGTGTTTCAACCAGTCCGGGAGATGAATGGGAGCGCCGATAGGGTGATCGATCATTTTAGTGACGTAAAACGTAACATTGGTTGTCATCTCCACTTGCCATTTTGTGTTGGGGCGTTGTTGTCGTATCCACTCCAAACTATCCAAGTTTTCTAATTTTTCCTGTACCGTGTCCAGAGAGGGTCGATGGATAATGGTGAATGGCTGGTCAAACACCCGGGTATTATTGCTGGGATAATAATAACGGAGCTGGTCTGTCTCTTTATGGCGAAGAATGTATCCAAAAGTGAGATTTAACTTGAAGGCTGTATCTTGGTCGTTGAAGATAGCTTCCACGTAGCTACGTAGACGGATGTTTTCTTCCAACCGGAAATTATATAAGTCCAATATCGGGCGATTTCGATGAAAACAATGGTGTATGGTAACCCAGTGTCGTTGATAAATCTCCCTCACACGCTCGTCTTGGGGTAAAACTTCAACCGGAGGTGCTGCTGGGTCCCAGGGAAAATCTTCTCCACGTCTCATACAGGCAGGCTGGTGGTCAGTCAGGCAGGCTAGAGGTGAAGCAGGTAGGCTGGCTGGTCAGGTCAGGTAAGTCAGAGTGCTCCGCAGGGTAGTGCAATGAATACTCACTCCCCTAAAAATCGCCTCCTTTTATACATTTTTCTACAATCCGCCATCTTAAACCCACCACCCACCACCCACCACCACAGCCGCCATCTTAAACCCACCACCCACCTCCCACCACCACAGCCGCCATCTTAAACCCACCACCCACCCCCCACCACCACAGCCGCCATCTTAAACCCACCACCCACCTCCCACCACCACAGCCGCCATCTTAAACCCACCACCCACCTCCCACCACCACAGCCGCCATCTTAAACCCACCACCCACCTCCCACCACCACAGCCGCCAAACAAGTCTATACACGTCCAAAGGTCACGCCTCATTCACCCACACCCCCATATAGTCCCACGCGGAGCGAATTGGTGAAATTTTTGAAAAAGTACTGTGACAGAAATTGATGTGACGGAAATAATACTTCTATGAATAGGGCGAAAACTTATCTAAGATAATTTTTCTGTCATAATTAATTCTTGGTCGAGTATCAACTATTCAGATATTACGGAAAGTACTGTTGTTATAAGGTATTGTTTGTTATATATCAGACACGATCAGCTGATATATGTAAACAAACGATCTATATTTAGACCCTCACGCGATCTGCTACGTTGCAGCACGCGCTCTTTGATCTTGGCGTTCCGCCGCCGTACAAGAAGCTCAAATTGAGACGGAGAATTTCGTTACCATTACCAGTAAATTGTAAGTTTATTGCGGAAAGAATTTATATTGCATAAATTCCTGCGGGAAATAGGAAGTACAGATATAAGAGAATATTGTCTTGACGTAAAAAGTTGGGACATTTCATATTTACGGAGATATGGATTTTTATAACTGAGCCGGTTTTTCGTGTAAACCATCGCAGCGAAAAGGGAAACGGCTGTCATCTTCGTTTTGCTATGTCACAAAAAGTGCTCGAATTACTTATTTCTAAATGATTTCATGACGAATCCAACTAAGGTTAGCAAGTATACATATTTTACGATATTGTCAATAACTGTCAGCACATAAGACGTTCTGATTGATGAGATCTGAATTTTTAAAATACAACTGTCAGCGTGAAACACTGTGTTCAATGGAACGGGGCGGGGAAAATTTTATTTTTCTAGTTTGGCAGATCGTATTTTACAAAACACGGGGAACCCGCTCCACAGACATTTTACACCAAATAGCTCAACCCATGAACACCAATATACATATATTGCGGCCAGTCTATGATCGAGTGCCACCCCAGTGTCGAGCATTTATTGTCCAGTTTGCACCAGCAAAGAAAAATCACGAACGTTCATCGAACGTCATCGGTGGGGACCTTCATGTGGTCTTCCGCGGTATATGAATCACTTACATTTGAATGCATGAATTAGTTTGATATAATTTTGTTGGGTGTGGATGATTTAAAAGAGTGGAAATATTCCGTGCAGGTCTGTTTTATGTAACAAACGCTAAGAAAAATGGCTGCCCAAGGTCAATTGGTACAATTCCCCGGGTAATCGCACATTTCCAACCACAGCCCCATCTAGACGCTTTGATGCAAGGGAGACAACTCGGTCTATCCCAATTCCTCTCATTCGCGCATTTCTATCTTTTTTGCGTGTATAGGGTGGTGGTCATTTGTTTATGCATTTTACTTTGGGCTGTGAGATTGTAGAATACGCTGGGGAAAAGCTATGAAATTTGTTTTTACGTATCGGGTAGGTCTGTATATAACCCCATAGGTCTACTGGCTCAGTGCATAGGTGCATATTGGGTGGACATGTTGGAGTCTAGGTGGAGCACTAGTGGACCGATTGGGTAGAGTGAGGTCTTATTTTGAAGCTCTCGAGGAAATAAAAAAATCAATAATAATAAAAAAAATCAAAAATCGGCGAGTAGTAGACGAAGGGAAAATTGGGAAGTACTGACCATGCCCCAGAATACTTCATATGCATATCACGGCCTTAAGGCCTGTAATCTACTTCACAGTTTAGTAGTATAAAAAGCGCAAGTCCTATTCACCTTGCCCCTCCAAAGAAATAAAATTGGCTCTATTTTGCAGGAGTATATACGCAGGTCACGTGAGTTGTGACGTCACTTCCGGGTTTTCCACTAAAAAACTACCTCCAAACATAGAAGAGTTCCAATTTTTCCCCTTAGACGTCCGTATGTTCATCCTCCAAACCCAGAAGAGTGCCAATGTTCAACCTCCGGGGTATTTTCCCGGCCCGCCCCAGCACGCAGCGCGCGCGCGCGTCATCACGCGTCATCCCCGGAAGTGCGCGTCATCCCCGGCAGTGCGCACGCGCGGGTCAAAAGGTCAAAGGTCACCTGTCAAACGGTCTCCCTTTCGGCAAGGTTCGGAGAATACAAAGAACTTATAGTCATAATCTATACGTGTTGGACGAGTCTCTTCACTCACCGTATACACGTACCTCAATGAAATGCCCTCTCCAAACCTAGACCAAATACATGTACTTGGTCTGTGGGCTGATTTCATTGGCTCTCTATTTTTTACTATAGTGCGCTTGCATTCTAACCTTGATGGGTGATATTTTGGCCCCATCCTACACCACTGATTTCAGTTTGACTGAATCTTCAGATGCATTATGAATAAAACACACAAGACAGGGTTTTTTTTTTTTTGGTGAGATCTCATTTTTTTTATTCAGTGAACAACAACAACGTGAGAACAACCACGTGAAAACTGAAGCCCAGAACAAGGGGCTTGCTAGAATTCAAGCCCAGAACAGCGGGCTTGTACATTGAAAGAATTCAAGCCCAGAACGGGACTTGTACATTGAAATGATGGGCGGCCCAGTCATAGACGAGTACATCTCGGTCCTCGGCCTGGGGTACTCGTCAAACATGTGGACGATGGTAGATAAGGGTCTTCCCCGGCATCGATGGTACAGGTAAAACAAGCAATATTGTCCGCACACCATACTGTCCAGGCTTTGCAACGTTTTAGTATTCCAACACCACGTCTCTGTGCCTTGATCCATGAAGTCTGTTAAATCGGGATGGAGGGGTGGCAGGCCGTATGGGTCAAAGTATTCACCCTGCTGTTCTGTCAAGTACACGGCCACCCAGTGTTCACCGGGCCGATCCATCGGGTCTGTGTTCAGGACGTAAGCAGCCGGATACACACGGTCTAATGGGAACACGTCTCGGGCGAACACTCCTTGAAAGACCCTACGTGTTCCTGGGTCAGTCTCCAGCACGGTGGTTATCTGGTCTGTATCCATGTTAGGTGGCGAAGTCACACAGCACGTTACGGCTTTTATCGATTTGAATGATGTTGTCAAACTCAGCGTAGCAGATCACATTGATGGTTTTCGGCAAGGTGTCCCGAAATGCAGTTCCAAGCGTAAGTTGCCTTTCTTGACGAGACTCAGTTGATGATCGTTGTCTAAGGTGGGAGTCAGATCGAAACAGAACAATGTGTATCCATTGCCGAAATCGTCTCGACTGATCATATTTCCCTCGTCTTGGTTGATTTGGCCAGTTGCTGTGAAGAGGTTCAGATAGCTCCGGATGTAATTGTCCGTTCCAAAGTTAGGTTGTAAGGGGCGTGCCGGTACCTGTTGGCCATCCACATGCAGGGCCACGAAATTGATGTTGAACGCTTTTAGGTTGAACGGATTTCTCGAGAGAGTCCCATTATAACTGACGTTCTCCACACAGGCTAGGGTTAAACGCTTGGGCAAATCCCCCAGGAACAGGTTTTCTTGATTGACAATCATATTGCCTTTAGGAACGGAAAAGACCTTGGTCTGTACTCGTCGAATCGGGTACTGGGCTGGTTTTTTCTCCAAGGCTCTGATGTGCCCCAACTGTACACCTGGGCTGGGTTTCACTTTGCGTACAAACAGACTTGCCTCTTGGATGACAATGTTACACTCGAGGTCCTCATTCGGGGCCATCAAGGCAAACGCAGGCGTTGCGCGCACTAGTCGTATTTTGACAGGTACTCCATTCAAGAGGTATCGGTCCTGCATGAATAAGTCCGCATGCAGACGTCCCATCATATCGACCGAGTGACTCTCTGCTGTGAAATCCACTCTCTCCGTATAGCCGGCATTATCAGGACTCGCTTCCATGTTGCCTGGGGTATCTCGGTAGAACAACGGGGCTGTCAAATACGACTTTTTAGCGTCACGCCCGTAGGATAACAGTGTTTCGATGTAGGCTCGGTACGGGCACGTGTTCGTCGAGGCGCTCACCAGTTTATCACTCAGGGCTATATCCACTTGCTGGAATAGCGAATGAAGCCAGAGATTCACTGGACCCACGGGTGCCTCTGCTTTCAGGACTGTCCCATCTTTATTGGTGATTTTAGCTTTCACATATAGGTACGTATGGGCTAAATCCAGGTAGGTCGTATCTGCGTTGGTGATGGTGAATTCAATGGGGCCTGTGGCTGTAATGCTGGAAAGGGGCAGATGTTCTACCCATTGACCCTCTTCGGCACTGGTCTGAGTAGCTGGGACGGTCCATAAATCAAATTCACTGTTGGTAGAAGGACACGACTCGGCATGGATGAAAGCCATCTTTAAGAAAAGATATCCTTGGTCTTCTTCGATGTGCGTCGTCGCTGGGTCGGTCGTCGACTGGTGCGTGGTCTCGGTGGGGCAGCTCTTTATTCCCTACGGTGCGTTGTGCTTTGGCCACCAAGACGCCTCCCGCTTCTTTGGCCCGCCGTTTCAAGGCTTCTTTGGGTGCCGTACCCCCCAAGACATCACCAGCCACTTGCAGTCCACTGCGCACCGCTTGTTTGCCGATCGCTTTGACCCCACGCGTCACCAAGGGCAGGAACGTTTTGACGATGCTCCCGAGTATGTTCCCCAGTCCATGGCCTCGTTGCATGCGTGTACCCGCAAAGACAGGAAAGTTACCCCCGGCCTGTTTGGTGTAATGATCGACGTAACTGGCTGTATGGCATTGATAAGGCACCTTCATTATGCAAAGTGAACCGCTCGGACTTGACGGAAATGAAGTGTCAGCACCACTTTTTCTCGTTCGAATGCCACCGGTCGTCCCGTGTCGTCTCTTATATCGATGACGATGGAGCTAATATCGGTCTGACTGACCGGTAGATACACGATATGCCTGAAACTGTGGGTGACTTGAGCTCCATACGTGCCTTTCACCGGGCAGACCCGCAGTAGAGGTACGTTGCTGTCGCCGACAATGTGTGCATCGACCACGTCCGAGTAGACGTACAGGCCATACATACCACCACGCATGTCCATCGGGATGTGGGCTATCTCGCCGGTGGGGCCAGCGTACCCCTGGTAATTGAAACCCAGCATTTGCTGAAGGGTAGCACTGAGTTCGACACTCACGTTGGGGCTGAGCGTGAGATTGGCCTTGTCGTTGTGTGCGTTGTAATCGAAGTCCACATGATTTTTGAAGGGGAAAGATTTGATGGGTTTTGAAGTATTCGTGACGTCTCGTAGAGACTTATAATGCATCAGACTTCTCAGTCCACCCATGAACTCCTTGGGGTATCATATTGACCTTCGGGTAGTTTGAGTCGAGTTTCTTGTCCTTCGTAGGTCACCTCGTACCATACTTCATTGGCTCGCACGTTGTACCACGAGTAAGGGTATTGGATATCCACGAGTCCACATTCCCAGCGTCCAGGTAAATGCAACGGTTGTGGTAACTGGGTCACGTACTTGGTCAAGGTGTTGTCAGGAAACACATCAGCCGAGCTGTTACTGGGTAGGGTGAGGTAAAACATGATGACTGAGCTGTCCTGCTGCTGCTGTTGGTTTTCATACTTCTCCCAGGCCTTGGGCGCTAATCGTCGTGATGGTCGCGGTGATTTAGCTCTTGGTGGTTGCAGGGGGTGGCGTGGTAAAAGGGGTGAAAACGTAGGTGCCCGCCGTGGTGGTGATGTGGGAGGTGACTCCGGTTCCCAAGGTTCTGGTGGTGTACTCACATTCTGCATAAAGGCCCAGCGCTCGGGGTTCCCCACCAATTCCTGTGGTACATGCATGTCTTTCAAGCCTTGAGCGAAGACCTCCCATCCTCGAGGATTCGTGTGCGTCCTGCGTTGACGCATCAGGTCATTCACTAAATCCGTCATGTGGGTCCCGGGGACCACTTGATTCTGTACCAGGAGTTCGCCTTTATCATTCCAAGTCATGTTAGGATTCTGTTTCATCCGTTGTAATACCAGGCCAGCTTGTTTCTTGAACGAGGCAGGTACACTCTTCAGGACTTCGTCTTCCACCCACTGTGGAGCTGTGGAAGGTACCCCACCCGGCTGTTGGAACGGTGCTGAGGTCGGCGGTGTGTCACGTGGTGATGGTGGTGGTGGTGGAGCAGAGAGGGTTTTGTATTGGTCCATGAACGTCATGTACCGCTGAAGCGTCTCATTGTACCGTTGTACTTTCTCACTATCGCTTAACCCCGGTCTCTGTAAGATCTGTTGCATCTCTCCATCGAGGGTGTTTATCGTCTTCACCGTAGAAGGGACAGGGTAGGGCGATTGGAGGTTTTGAAGGAGCCGAGGTTCGACGAGGACCATTTTTTTCGTGTGGTTCATTGTCGGCCGAAGAGTCCACCCAATACTGGACCCAACACGGAAGCGGCCAACGGTGCTAAGATAGCCCCGAGAAATCCACCTTGCTGTAACACCTTTTTCTTTTGTGTTTGAGACACTCGCTTCTGGACTAAGGTTCTTAGACCTGTCTTATGCTTGGCCAACTTGGTCTTCTGAGCCGGAGTCAGTGGTACGTTGCCTTTTAAGATATTGAGTCCAATCTCGCACAGACAGCACACGAGAGCAGGGTCCGCACCGCGTACAATGGTTCGGACTAACTCGGGTGGGGCCGTCTTCAATACACGGAGCGTGGGAGCGTGCTTCCGTACTCGCGCAGACATCCTGTACAACTAATGCTAGAACCCACAACTCTGCTCTTTTTATCTACTTCAGAGAACATAACCCTGCTGTGGTATTCATTCTTTTTTATTATCCCCATCATCAAAACACACACACACCCCAGCTGGGGGAACCACTGTAGGTGTGTTTACATTATTTTTGCATGTACACGTGGTGAGTCTCTCCGGAAAAGATGCCGGTCCGTAGTCGAAGGTGGTCGGGGGTGGTTTGCTTCAGGTCGAAGAGCATATACCCGTGCTGAGGGGTTGTGGCATCTTTAAAGGCTTCCAATGCAAACGGTGTGCGGCCGGGATACATCTGTCTCGCCAGGTGCAGCAGTTGAGTGGTATCTCTCGGGTTTTTGAAGACCACCATGTAGTGGGCATTTAAGCTGATGTTCCGATGTTCTCTGCACAATGTAGATGATGCTGAGCCGTCGATGATGGCTGCCTTTGGTAAAGAGTTGGGTGACCCGCGCATCCGTCTCCGCCATGAGATCATCCAGAACCACCAAGGTGTCGGGTTCCAAATCGGCCAGGTTAGGTAGGCCTTCCACGAAGGTGATGTGGGGCATTGCTGCATACGCTTCCTGCCATTCTCCGTAACACCACACGACTCTGGCAATGGGTGGAGTGATCATGCTGTCGGCGTGTTGAAGGAGCTTCCTGACGAAGTGCGTTTTGCCGGAGCCCGTCGGTCCTGCGATGACGCAGGTGAAGGGATGCTGCCACCGAGGGCCCATGGTTGGAGGTGTATCCGTTGTCGTGGTAACCCGCTCTTGTAAATTTGGTACGAGTGAACTGGAGTGGTGGTGATGGGCACAACGTCGGTTGTCGTTGTCTGTTCACGTTCAGGGATGATTATGGTGGTGATGGGTACAACGTGGGTCGTCGTCGTCGTTGTCGGTCCACTGTGAGGGATGAAATCCGGTGGGTCTTCAGACGTAGTGGGTGTTCTTGGTGTAAGTGTGGAGCTTACACTCGTTGTGGCTTGTACACGAGGTGTGGTAGTGGTGGTGGTGACTGGGCTGGATACGACTGGTGCTCTCTGTAGACCGGTTTCACTGATGGCTGGTGTTCTCAGTTGGTTAAGTAACGTACTGACATAGGCTACGTCGTAAAACACACCTCCGTACAACACACTCAGCAGGGTTAGCACTAGTACACCAAAGACCACTTGCACTTTGCGCGTTTTGGAAGACGCTGTGTTCAGAGACGGATGCACCGTGTTCATGGTTGGACGTGGAATGAAGGAGGACGGTAGTGGTGTCTGGCTTTATAGTCGTTTCACCTGGTTGGCAGCGACCCAGGAATTGAAGGAACTGGGCCAGCCTTGCCATTTGACGAAATGAAACAGTTTGCCACGTCGACGTTCCGTTTTCAAAATCTGCTCCACCGTGTAGTAGTCTTGCTGTGTTTTTACGACAGGCTGTAATTCCATCTCGTAAAACGTGCCTAGCAACGGTTCCCCTTGAAGATCTTCCAGTTCGTAGACTCGCCGCTGTCGGGGTAGGCGCCGTTTAATCAGGAAGTGCTCATCGCTCCAGTTGGGCAAGTAACTTTTCTCGAACTTGCCCTTGACTTTACTGATCCGTACAGGGTCCCCGACCTTGAACATCTCCTTCGTCGTTCGTTGCGATGGTCTGGGGTACAAGACACGCCGGACTTGGGCTTCATTGCGTTGGGTCACGGTAATGGGGGCTCTCTGTATACTTCGATGATAGGCTCGATTGTAACCCCTCACCAGTTTCGGGAGAACATCGATGTACCGCCTTGTATTCTTATAGGTGAAATATTTATACATGCGACCTTTAAATGTCCTGTTGAACCTTTCCACCACGGATGCCTTGGTCTCGTTGTACGTATGGAAGAAGAAGACCTTCTGGGCTTTCAGAAAGGCTTGGAACGGTCTGTTGAGGAATTCCGTGCCTTCGTCGGTTTGCAAATACAAAGGTTTGCGCCCGGTCTTGAAGATGTCTTTGAACGCCGCTATGAGATTTGCCCCCGTTTTCGTCCGGATGGGTACCACCCACGCATACTTGGATAGGATATCGATGCACGTCAAGATATACCGATTCTCATCGTTGTGTTTGGCAAAGGCGCTCATATCCACCAAATCCGCTTGCCACTGGGCATCTATTCCTCCCACGATGACCCGGTTCCGTAGAAAATGGCGACGGACAGCTCGATGTAAGGTATAGGTGTCTTGTTTTCTTAACCAATCTCGGACTTGAGCACGTTGTATCCCCTGGGGTTTGGCCGCTCGATAGAGAGCCGACAATGCACTATAGGCCGCCGGACTGTCGGGACTGTAGTATAAGTTACCTTACCAACACCTTCTCCCAGCGCTTCATGGTGACACAATGATGATGGACCCGGAGAGTATGGTTTATTTATAACAAGTTTCTACCACCGTTGTGTTGGTTGACTCAGTTCAGCCGGGTAATCAATGGCCTCGTCGTCGTCGGGTTCATGTAGTTGTTGTTCATGGGGTTCAGCCAGCGCGTCCTCCATAGCACGAGCCCACGCCAACTCGTCTGATGATCGCTTGATAAACACTTCATCCACATCTACCACGGCATCTTCCAATGCAGACCATAGATCAGGGTGAAGGGTAAAATGCACTGTACCCCCATCTAGCCGAGCCAATTGAGCAAAGAAAGGGCCACGTCGGATATACACATCGTGACACAAGTGGATGAGATCGCCGTCCAGTTCACCAGACAACACCCGTTTGAATTTGGTCCAGCCCTCCCGGGACAGACGAATGTGAGCCGGGCACGGTTGTGTAGGGTCCGCATCACAGATGTCTCCCACCTCCTCCATGATATCGACCTTATCCGCATACACGTGCAGGAAAACCTCGGGGGTCAAGCTGAGATACGCCAGTACTATATGCTCCGCCATGGTCAGTACGTGAATGGTACCAGATTTGACTGTCTCTCGTATTTATAGGGACAACCCCGTGAGATCAAAGGATCAGGTGGTCATGTCACTGGGCTGACTGAGTCTAGCCGGGTAATCAATGGCATCGTCGTCGTCGGGTTCATGTAGTTGTTCATGGGGTTCAGCCAGCGCGTCCTCAATAGCACGAGCCCACGCCAACTCGTCTGATGATCGCTCGTCCGGTGTAAACAGCTGGTCCACAATAGGCACTACTTTCTCCAAGGCTGACCACAGATGGGGGTCTAGGGTGAAGCCTCGCGTGGGGTCTTGGTAGCGGCCCAGGCGTAGGAAGAGGGAGGTACGGTATACGTAGATGGCATTGTCTATGTGGATGAGGTGTCCGTCGAGCTCACCGCTCAACACCCGTTTAAATTTGGTCCAGCCGTCACGCTGTAGCGTCACCGTATTCGATACGGTCTCAGCGGGCGCCCAGCAAATAGCTCCACAGTCTTCCACCAGGGTGACTTTATCTTCATAGACGTGTAACCCCACCTGGGGTGTAAGGGGCAGGATGGCTCGTAGGACGGATGACATGCTTGCTCCAATGTCGAACGGTGAATGACACACACTCTGTCTGACCCTGGTATTTATAGTGTCAATACCACAGCGCCAGGGTCAATAGGGCACAGACTAGTATGAGGCCAACCAGCCGGTGCTGGTTCCGGCGTGAGCGCTCGTGGTCCATAGCCCGAGCATCAAGGATGGCTGTCATAGTCCAGTAGTGGTGAGTGATGGCACGCCTCTCCATCGAGTGCACTCTGTGGAGGACCGCTTCTGTGAACTCGTTCAGGATCTGGCGTCGTCCCTCGTTGTCGTCGCCATCTGCAAACATGGACCGGACCACTGCTCGGTAACCCGTGAATGAATTCACCACGGTGGCATACTGTAAAATGCGAGTCGCATGGGGCTGGGTCTCCGCCATGGCTCTGCAACCGTAGAAATGAAGGTGTGGGATCCAGAGGGACGTGTTTTATAGACCAGGTCACATCTTGGATATGGCCCATAATGCACCGGGTCAAAATACTCGCTTCTGATTGGACGAGAGCTCTGTGACGTCATCTCATTTGCATAAAAGAGCGGGAATTTCAGTTTTATATACTGCGCATGCGCAGAATGACGATATTTCAACACCACACCCACCCCATCAGATGCCCCTTCACGAATGCTTCACATGGATGCCTCACTCGACCCAATCGGACCATGCAGCGTATTTCCAGTCTAGGGACTACTTTTTCTCCGCGGAAGCTTTCTTCCGTGACCGCATCACCGCCAGACCGCATCACCGCGGAGGAATATACATACCCAGGGACCTTTGCCGTAACTATGATCACCCAGAGTTACCTCCCCCTAGATTGGAACTCTTCAGTGTTGGAGGTGGGAAAGGTCAGTCACGTGACGTCATCTCATTTGCATAAAAGAGCCCCAATTTCAGTTTTATATACTACTCCCCTCTAACCCACCATGCCGTTGAAACGAGCGTTGGTCGTTATATCCCGGAAATATTATAATTCTTCAGTATGTGAGCATTAAGACTAACAAGAAAGAGATTCTGTGTCCACAAAAATGAAACTAGTGTAGTCCTAATGGCTAGCCACGGTGATATGTGCCCCAAACCACACATTGTCTCTTTTTCGAATTATTATTGATTTGAGCAAAGTATGATACGTACTCTGAAAAACGATCTGGGAATTCATTTGGATAAAGAATAATGGTCAATGATAAGGATTTTATGTAAAGAAGACATCATTGAAAACTGCCGACGGCCTCTCTCTTTCAGGAAACCATCTTGTTATTTTTTTTTATTTCATAACAATTGGTGCTAACTGTCATAGGAAATAGATGTTTCCATTATGGACGCGGAATTGTTTTATGGACGACAGCTGAACATTGAATATCGGATCTGATGTTAATTATTTGTAAACTTTTCACCAAGGAAGATGAGTCATCTTGAATACATTCAAACAATCTACATAGATACAAACAAACTATACCCCTTCACGACATAAACGCCTGTTTTGTGACCCTATGCGCTATATACGCAAGTACTGGAGTACGATTCCAGTTTAAAGTTCAAGTATTTACGACTCGACTGCCAAATATTTTCTTCCATAAAGCGCCAAGAGTTTGTTCGCATGCTAGCTGTCTCTTCCATTCAAAAATTCAGTTTTAACCACGTGTATGTATAGGGGTCGTATTCATCTTCGAAATACTTGATATACTAGCGCAGCTGCTGAATACGCGGGTATAGATGGTAACAACGGGTTAGCGGATGTAGAAATCTCCTCTGTGTCGAAAATGCTGTGTAAAACCCCTGCCAGAGAAAGATTGTATCATTATAACACAATCAAACTTTGCCTCGCTCTCAGTTTTGTGTATTAAATCTGATTACTCCAAGACGTTAAAGTAATTCTATCATATTTCTTATCGAATCAAAATTATAACAGTATACGCATTCAAAGGTGCTTTGCGTAACGTTACTCAATACTTGGATGCATCAATTGTTAAAGTTATACCGCATTGCTTTCGATAGAAGCCCTCATATAAAAGGTCAGCAACCAAATCTTACTTTTGAGAATTTGCTTCGTAAAACTAGCTGATCACACTATGGAAGTCTGTGATCAATAGCAACGCAGACTGCCAGAGAAGATATGCAAATCGCAGAGAGCTTATCTACCACAGCCCATCTATACCTAATACTCATCTAGGTGGCCTAAATATTTTGGACACCAATTCTTAGTTTCGTATTTTGGCTAGTGAGATTTCCTAGAACATCGCATGAAGGGGGTATTTTTCCTGTTGACGATAACTGTAAAACTGCGAATTTATTTTCTTTTTATATTTTGTTATAAAGAATACAATTCAAGGTTTAATTGCTAATAAAAAGCTGTACTAATGTGTAAATTTTCTTTATTTAAGGAAAATATCCTACCAAGCAAGGTAACGTGGGGCACCATCGGGGATAGGCTGTTTTTACAATTTTTAACATTCGGTGTAAATGACGATGAAAACGAGCTGGTCATGGCATATCCAAAGAGTTTTTTTTCCTGACATGCTTTTCAAAGATGCAATAGTATATCACCTCTCCTTTGAAAACGTCATGTATAATGTGACATGTGTTTTGAAGATTTAAACTCATCTAAATTTTATGAGAATTGCATATATTTGATAATCATCATATATTGGTAATAATCAATTATAGAATTGACAGTTGATCGTTTTCAGTGTATAGTGCATGTATGTGTCTCTAGGCTATACAGTGTATATATATCCATATTGCAGTTTAGGGTGTCCTGGCCAGAGCTTAGTTTAATATGTCGTTTGTATGTGGAGTTCAAGATGTACTAAATTCAGAGAGTATTTTAGTAACAGGATGCTTGACCGAACACTGGCTGTCCCCGGCAACTGGTAGTTCCCAGAGGTCAAATCTGATATCCGTTTCGAGTTGGCAGAGACATCCCGCCTCACATCTTTGCCATTCTCAGCTTGCTTCAACTCTGCTAACGGGTGAATAAATTAAACCCAAGTGGAGCAATTTGAGCATGTTTATATGAAATCGCAGAGAACTCATCTACATAAGCCGTTAACGTTTTAATTCTGGTATCACTGTTAGAATAAATATTCACAACAACACGTGGGCCTTTGGAAAGAAACATGTCACATCATAATGATGGTAAATCTCTATTTGGTAACGGTAGCACGTAACCGTGCTTGGATAAGTGTTTAGGTCAAGTAGCTTGTTCATTTGAATGTATTTAAGCAATAGGCAAACTTGTATGTCTTTTGGTCTTTGATATATGTTGGCATTTGTGGGAAGTTGATGCTGGGTGTCGACATCGGGCCTTACAGACTAGTCTTTTGTGTTAAATTTTCATTTTCATCTGACGACGATACAGCTCACCAATCCCCAGTGTACGAGTTGTCACAGCGAAACAGCTCACCAATTACCAATATACGAGTTGTCTGAGCATTTCCATCATGGCTCTAGATTTGTATCTAATACCGCTTATGCCGGTGCTAGGGGCCGTGTGGTCATATCGTTCAAGTTGCCACATGAACAGGTACAATAAAAGCGTATCTGAGATACAACACATATCACGAATCATTAGATTCTTGGTATGTGCTTTAGAATAGGTTAACCGGAAGACTATACTGTGAAGTCATGTGGCTCTGTCAGTATGTCGGCACCTCTTCCCACTTCCCTTATATGTGTTGTAATTCATACTTTGAACATAAACTGGCCATCGTGATAGAGTCTTTACATGATGGCTTTTGGAATTGCTTTGTATGTTAACTTCTGTACCACGATCGACGTCTCCAGTAAATAAACAACAGTCTGTCTTTAAAGCGATGTCTGGTCTTGTGGAAAACCATAGAGGCAACTTTAAGGTACGAACGTGAAAGCGTTTCCTGACTCAGGGTTTTTATGGAGGATATCAAGCCGACATCACACAACTCGTAAAAAGTTCATATTGACGGGTTGCTCAAGGATTAGAAAGAAGAAAAAAAAACAACAAATAAAACACAAAAACACCACAGGAACAACGATAAGAAAACCAGAGATACAACGACAAATGTGGTGGACCAACCGGTACATGTTCATGAACTGTAGGCGAAGTGACATCACTGGTTCACGCTGTGCCTGAGAAAATGCAGCGAGTAAGAGATCGCCTTACAACGACAGCGGTCACCTAATCAGTTATCGGTAATACGGAAATGGAAGGAACTAATTCCACCTGATGTACGTGAATCATAGATTTGTGTCATTCTGGCCACGTAAAGCTGTAGAGGAAATAAAAAGGAGTCAGGATGGATCGCATCGTTTCATCGCTTCACCATGAAATAAACCTTTTTCAAGCAGACAATTCTACAATCGAGTGCGTCCATCTTGAGAATACAGAGGAGTGGCGACGGTGTTCATCGTTCCGTGATGGAAAACTGATAATCACGATGAGCCGATCTGGACGGACAGTGAGATGTCATTTAACTGTTACCGTTCAACAAGACATTGGACAGAACGGCACTCTCTTTTTTTCCTGTATGAGTCCGAAGTTAAGAACAAATGTTCAAGTGGCAAGTATGGCGGCAAAACGTGGCTGCTTTGACGATCCTTTCCATCGTTTCGAATATTTTCGTACATTTTTGAAGCACCACTGGGGCGACACTATCGTGAGACTATCTGGGTACTGAGCTCGTGTTGTTTTATTGATCTTATCCCTGGGCCAGTTCGTACGGAGATAAATGCATCTCAAACTCCCATTGAACCCATTGCCTGGAAGAGATACGCAAAGCAAACAGTGCTATAGCAAAAGTCGAGAATTTACCGCTCGGTTGAATGAGTTGGGACGTGGACATCAACGTCGACTGAATAGGCGCTCATCAGACGCCAGTTGGTATTGCATTTCAGCAACATCTGCCTGAAGGTGGCGCCACTGGGTCAAGATGAGTCTTGCTTCTTTGTGTCCGTGGATGTCCGTGGATGTCCGTGAACGTCCGTTTAAAATTTTCGCAAGCGATTACGTCCAAACGCTTTGTCGGATTCACCCGAAATTCGGCATACGCATTCCTTGCGACAAGACAACGGCTGCTATTACATTTCAGCAAGATCTGCCTGAAGGTGTCGCCACTGGGTCTCGCTTTTTCATGTCTGTTCATTTCCGTGAGTGTCGGTTCAAATTCTTTGCAAGCGATAACTTCCAAACGCTTTGTTGGATTCTCCCGAAATTCGGCATACGCATTCTTTGCGACAAGACGCCGATTGCTATTGCATTCCAGCAACATCTCCCTAAAGGTGCCAATGACTTTCGCTTCTTCGTGTCCGTTCCAATTCATGGATGTCAGTTCAAATTATTAGCAAGCGATAAATTCCAAATGCTTCATCGGGTTCTTTAAAAATTTGCCAAATGCATTCTTTGCGACAAGACGTAGGTTGCTAATGCATTTCAGCAACATCTGCACGAAGGTGGGACCACTGGGTCAATGATCAACGATTGATTTCTCAAAAATGGCACAGGTACATCCTCTAATCATAAGACACATGTGTAAAATTGCACCAGGTCAAAATATGGGAAAAGGGTATTGTCGTCATGTATGTTCGGCTGTCCGTCCGTCTTTGGCGACCCTCTTTAAAGGTTATACAAAATGGTCTCAAAATCTGCTACTTTTTTGTGCTAAATTGTTGTAGAGGTGATTATATAGACTTGTTTTACATTTTTGTATGTTTTCAAACTGCCCAAGGCTGGAAATAGCAGCAGTAAAGTGCGACAATTTCATGCCCCTTTCAAAACGGCGAAAGCTGTGACCGCTTGACCTGTGACGTCACAACCTGATTACGATCTCGCTCAGATGCCTGTTGTGACGTCCAAATGTCAGCGACATCACGCTAGAACTCCCACAGTTGGGTGAATCTTTCGTAACAACGCCCGACGTCATAGACTATGACGTTTAGAGCGCAATCGTAATCAGGTTGTGACGTCATGCACCAGAGGTCACGGCTCCAATACGTTTTTCCCCACATGTGTGCTATTCGTGTCCTAAAACCCACTTCGACGACATTATTCGAGAAAAAAATACTAATTTGTTGTTTGGAACACTACTGGGTGTGTTTTAATGCAAAGTAGTATAGAGTCATTTGGTATAACCTTTAATTTATGCAAAACCGTCACAGCTTTCTTGTTACCCAGATATCTTGAGAACGACCCCTTACCAAAAATTCTTGTAAGATCTTACAAGAAAGTGTCCTGTAAGATCTTGTAGGACAGTCTTGTAAGATTTTGGCACTTTTCTTGTAAGACTGTCCTACAGGATCTTACAAGATCCTACAAGACTGTCCTACAGGATCTTACAAGACTGTCCTACAGGATCTTACAAGATCCTACAAGACTGTCCTACAGGATCTTACAAGACTGTCCTACAGGATCTTACAAGATCCTACAAGACTGTCCTACAGGATCTTACAAGACTGTCCTACAGGATCTTACAAGATCCTACAAGACTGTCCTACAGGATCTTACAAGACTGTCCTACAGGATCTTACAAGATCCTACAAGACTGTCCTACAGGATCTTACAAGATCGTCCTTCAGGATCCTACAAGATCTTACAAGACTGTCATACAGGATCTTACAAGACTGTCCTGCAGGATCTTACAAGATCCTATAAGACTGTCCTACAGGATCTTACAAGACCGTCCTTCAGGATCCTACAGGGTTGTCCTTCAGGGCTGTCAATTAACGCAGATAGAATAATGCTGGATGGTTGTGCAGGGTTGTCCAATATACTGCAGGTTTACGATGAAACGTTTCGTGTCGAATGAGATAGTCAACATAACAAATTATATGCATTCATTTCATACATTTTATTGTATAAAACAGAAACGTATAGACAGCTATAAACACAAAACAGAAACGTATATACAGCTATACACACAAGGGATTATTATGTTGTCATGTCATACATTTCATTGTATAAAATAGAAACATTTATAGGGAATAGCAACCAGCACATGCACGTAGCATCCAAAGTCCAAGGCATCCATGTTTTTCTCAACAGATCAAGTGTCTTTTATAACTTTTTAGCTCCCATTCAATTTTGATTTCATCGCGTCCAAAATCACCTTGCTGGTACAGGGAAACTTCTTCTGGCAGTAATCTATAAAAAATGAAAAGTCATCAAATTAGCAAAGAAATTGTTATCAAGTTATCAAGTTATCCTGAAACTATTCAGAGGTTATCCTCATAATTTAAATGGGTAGAATGGTATAAAATTGTTGTGACATTAGCGAAAAAGTATGATTAGATAAATCTTTAAAATATTACACTACATTCAACTGGCGTATTGCTAATATTAGTGAATGTGACGATAACCAGGATGATTTGCATTGAAATATCATAGAAATGTGATGTTATTGTTATTGGTGTGCCCTCTGCAAAAACCAAACATGTGCCGCTCACTGAATAAAGATTATTTGGGTCCAGTAGCACCAAAGTCATTCAAGTCATTTGTTATTAATGTAAAATACACATTCTTGAATGCATGTTATGAGTATTATAAAGCAATATAAATTATGATACTTAAGCAGTATTCATGGATTTGAAGCAAAATATTTTGAAGTGGAATCCAGAATTATGGATCAACACTAAATGAAAACGCAATTGAAAAAAATATTGAGAATGTACACTAATATGATTTTAACAATGTTCGTCATCCAGTTATATTGGTCATGTAATATTGCCTGATGCTATTTCCTCTTTGGCGAAGAAGTAATTCAACAATAGACGCTGCATGATTTCCATGATCACATGTCAGCTCCGAGTCGATGAAATGTGCGCCATGTCCGATTGGTTGCATCTGAGGAGAAAAAAATTGTTTAAAACGTTTTAAATGAAATGAATGAATGAAATGTTCTCATTTTTCAAGATGTGGGTACAGATGTACAATTGAATTATGCAGCAAGCCTTAGCCTTGGTCAAGAATAGTGCAATAAATAGACAATTAAAATATAGCCTGTTATCATGGTTATGGTGATAGGAAATCTAATCATAATTTATCCTTCTTTTCCTGGTCACATTTTTATCATAGCAAATATCGGTTATGCCAACAGTGTATTTGTTATCAATTTATTTTAATAAATATTCCTTTGCGATTTCATCAGAACTTTGGTATGGAAATATTCTCAAATCTTCTGGAAATATAAGCAGGAAACGATAAACATTTCAAAACAACAAACTTCATAGCAAGTTAAATCCTACTGTTTGACATGAACAGGAAATACACAAGCAGTGGTGTGATATAACCTATATATCTCACCGTCCGAGAGATTTCCTCCAGGGGTGCATGGCCAATCTTCACATGAGGTTTTTCCAGCTGACAATGCAACAATGGCAATTCACACTGCCTTGATGAACCTGGGTAGATCTGAAAGGAATTTTAAGACAGATCGAGTTATGGATATTTCTTTGTGAATTCCAGGCTAAATGAGTCATTAATTTTGACTGCAAATATAAGGTGAAGTGCTGCAGTAGTTACTGAGAAGAGTATCAATTGTTTAATATGCCAAGTATATGAAGAGAAACTTGTTGATAGTTAAAGCTCATAGAGGGTCCACATTACAACATTCTGAGTTTAACTAGAAATTAGAATTGTTTTGCTAATTAAGTTATAACATTATAACTTACTTACCATCACTACATGTAGCTTCACTCATCACCATCTGCAATACAGTTCTTTAAACCTCAATAGTTCCAGCTTAACATGAACAAATCAACTTTCTTTTTGCACTCTATCCTGCATGTTTTTCTGCTGTTGTTGTTCTCATATGACAGCATGGTGGCGCCACCAGTGGCCAATTAAAATATACCGGTACAGGGGAGATAACTCTCCTCAAATTGTTGAATTAATGCCAGCAAGTCAATTGCTAATGTAATAGACTACCAGGAAAATAGAATAATATTATCTGTATATAATTGGTGATAATGAAGAGGGTAGAGTATTCATTAATGGACATTTTTTTCTTGAAAATCATGTTAGAACTGATGTATTCTTCTAAAATTATTTTCTGCATTATGTCCAATTTTATTATAAAATCTTTGGATTGGACTGATTATTAATTAATTATTTATTAAACTTATTTAATTTTATTATAAAATCTAAATTCAACAAGATTTCTTACACAAATATGATACTATTTTGATAACACTATGTAGAGATTGATATTATTGATATCTTTATTTTATTCAAATGAAAACCCATATGTCACTAATATGATCTCTGAAGTCTTACGTAAAGTTTGTGTATTTTTCAATTCAAGCTGTTGCTGTTGTTGTTGTTGTTATTCATTGAAGAATTCGTCGCATTTTGTCGCTGTATCCAAACACCAAAATAGTTATATTGATAACTTGTATCATCGTTTAGATAACATATTGAAAACAAATGTAGTACTTTGACAGAATTTCCCAATCAGGTTTGAAGGTAAACTATTATCAGATAGATTTTTTTTTATTTTCAAGAACAATTTTCTTACTTGAGTGAAACAGATGAGGTTCTCCATATGATTGATTCAGTAGAGAGAAGTACAATTTTGGTATATATCATGATAATACGCCTGCCATTTTTAAAAGAGAAAGTGCTAACCATATCTTCAACTGGAGATCCAATGTTGTGGATATTTTGTAAAACTGTCTTGTAAAAATACTTTTCAAAAGCAAACTGATTTTTTGTCCTACAGGCAAACTTATTCTTACAAGATCATGTAGGACAGCTGTCCTGCAGGACCTTACAAGATCTTGTAGGACAGCCAGCTTTGTCCTTCAGGATCTTGTAAGATCGTGTAGGACAAAACAACTGTCTTGTAAGATCTTACAAGATCTTGTAAGAAAATTTCAAATCCTACAAGATCTTACAAGATTTTTTGGTAAGGGACTTATCCTAGGCGCACCAAACTTGCTGCTCACATCCATATGCTCGTGACCCAGAACTCTATTGGATCCGATTGGGTGAACAATTGGCGGCTATCGTTAATTTATGCGAAACCAATAATCTTGTGTATCTCGTATACCATTTCACTGATCAGTGTGAGACTTGGTATAGATCATTGATACACCAAGACACCTTTAAGGAATGACCGAACCAGTTTCCCTGATTGGGTAGAAACCTTGGCGGTTATCTTTAATTTATACAAAATATTTAATGGTGTATATCTCTGATACCATTTAAGTGTTCTTACGAAACTTGGTATGCAGGATTGATGTATCAAGAGACTTTCAATGAATAACCAAATCAGTTCCTCTGAGTGGCAGGAAGGATGGGCGGCCATCTTTAACTTATGCAAAATCATTAATGATCTCTATCTCTGATACTGTCAAGTGCTTGGTGTAAAATTTAGTATACATCATCGATGCATCAAGAGACTTACGATGAATGACATAACTGGTTTCACTGATTGGGCGGAAATCTTGGCGACTAGTTTCAATTTATGCAAAATCATTAGTGGTATATATCTTTGATACCGTGTTAGTGCTTCATATGAAACTATAAATCATCGATACATCAAGAAACTTAAAATTAATAAAAAACAGTTTCTATGATTAGGTGGAAAACTGCCATCTTTAATTTATGCAAAATCAATATTTTGGCACTGTTCAAGTGTTTGATGCAAGACTTTGTATACACCATCAATACATCAAAAGACTAACAATGAATGACAACAGTTTTCTCTGATTGTATGTAAAATCATTGATGATACATATATCATTTGATACTGTTCAGTATAATACTTGGTATAAATCATCGATACATCAAGAAACAAGTAACGACTGGGTTTCTCTGATTGAGCAGAATCCTTGGGGGTCATTTCTAATTGCAAAATTGTTATTAATCTGTATATTTGTTACTTGACTGCTTGGTGTTCCTGATGTCTTCAAAGTAGTATGGTTCGAATTGAATACATTAAGAATGGCTACTGCCGAGAGTCTAGTGTTTTTCAGATGCGCAGCTTCGTATTATTTTCCTTGTAGTATTTTAGAGTAGTAAATTGATGAAGTTTTTGATTGCTGATTTTGTTTTCATTGATTGTACATGTGTTTTAGAACAAAATAACTGTATTTTGAATGATTAGACAGATTTCCACGCATTTGTTTTAGTCCGGTTATTTTGAATTATTGGCTCGCGTATGGCTAGCATGTTGTAGAAAGTTGATAGTTCTGTTTGGATTTTTACGCATTTGTTTTAGTCAGGTTAATTTGCATAATTAGCTGCCGTGTTTCTCGCATGTTTTATATATGACTGCTTTTTGGTCGCCAAACGTTATCAATTCTCCCCACCTTTTGCATATCGCTCCAATTTATTACCTGTATATGGCAGGATTCTGTTGTTAAACATACAGTCAGTCCCCGAGGCCCGCCCTCTGTACATGTCACTCCACAAATATATGTAGTTTTGTTGTTTTGGTGGGACATTTAAGCCGTACGACGTCGGGCATTAGAGAATTCACTGGGTTCTTGCATTTGTTTTGTTTTAAACTTATTTTATTGCATTTTAACAAAAGGATTGGGGACAAGTTCTTTCAACTTATTTTCCCCTCTCTTGCATTTACCAGGTGATATCTGGAGTTAATTGTTATTGTTTTGAGAGATGAAAATTAACCTGCGGTGGGGTAGATATGTAAAATGTGAGATGTCTTTTGACCCCATCTAAATTTTATGAGAATAGCATATATTTGATAATCATTGGTGATAATCAATTATAGAATTGACAGGGGATTGGGTTTAGGCTACATAATATATATATTCATATTCAAGCGATTTCCTGGTCAAACCTTAGTTTCATTTAGCGTTTGTTTGTGGAAGAAGATCGTCTATATAGCGTTTGATGAATGAGAAGGAATAATAATGTGTTTTAGAAAGCGTCTGCATATAGCCGTATTCATAAGAGAACAGATATCTGTCAGCCAAAAGGGGTGCACAATTAGTACCCACTGGAATACATATAAGCTGTTGATATATTATATTGCCAAATTTCACATAGATATTAATAACAAGAAATTCGAGCAACTTTATAAACAAAGAAATATCCCATGAATGATATCCCCTGTATGTAGTAGAGCTAAAGAATGCTTTCTACGTTCTTAGTGGCGCAATACCTTTTCCAAAATGCTTTTAGCTCCTGAACGGCCCTCGTCAACAGGGTTGAAAGAAGCTTGGTGGTGCAGCTTCTAGAACCAGCTATGAATATAGCTGAAAAAACAAGCTAAATGTTTGCGAAGGATTGGTATATTATTATACCTTATGATGAACAGATCAAGACAGGGATTAAGACAGAAATAGGCATAAAACGATTAAGAATTACTCGGAATGACGAAAATAAGACCGCTCGTCACGTACGCATGCACCGACACACGATCGAAAGTTGTTGATCAAAAACGACCTCTTTACCTCCATTTTGGAGATAGTTGTCCCTAAACTGATGAGGACCTCGTACGGAAAATGGTTTCTACCACCTTCTTCTGACCTAAAGACATCAAAGGACATGTACAGGTGTACGTTTTGCAGTGACTATCTGAGTAGTCTGTTGTGTAATACGCATAACTTAGCAACAGAAAGCATATGTTGGACGTAACCAATCCCCAGTCCTCGTGATAATGAATGCCCCCTCCGCCCTAAAACCTGCATGTGTACAACTTGAGTATACAACCACCAGTTTTGAAACATTCTGCTACTCAGAGGTGCACAGAAGTTAAACACACAAGTGTGTGTATACCCCTACAAACGGACACTTATAGTATGGACAGTTGCGGATTATTACACCATAGTGACTTGATCAGCAATTGTATTCTTCGTCCTTCTTTTTCTTGTTAATAAACTTCGTACGGAGAAAATACCCAAGTTTCATGCTGTGAAAGCTCGTTTGAAATTGAGCATTCGTCTGCTTTTTGCTGATTAAGCAATCACTTAAAATATGACATCTGCAACCAAAACGAATCTAATGTTTTCCAAATCACCATATTTCTCATGAAATACATCGAAATATTGTCATATTTTAGATATATTAAAAAAATGTATACGAAAAGCCACACACAGAGGAATGCCCCGTCCGTTGACGCTGTTTTACGGCACCCGGTGACCGTTAAAAATGTGAGAATTTACATTATATAACTGGGGTATTTTGACTGTACGAACACCCATTTTTGTACAGAATTGAAGAAATTCATATTTGGCTTCACTAAGGCAACATTTAAGGGAGATTTTGTTTTCTATGTAAACGGTACTCCTTTGATCTAAATCAATTATTTCTTATCCTATCAGCACTGAACTTGGAATACATATTCAGTACATAGTCTAGTCACACTCGAACTCTGAGTTTGATCAGGGAGACTTCGTCCCTGTTTTGAAATCCTCATTCCTTATCTGTCCCATTGCCAATGCAAAATAGTAAGCTGTAGCAATTTGTGTACAGCATGTCATTGGTGAGACAAAATTTTATTAAGAGGGACTAGTCTTCTTTAAACAAGTTGAACAGTTCTGGGCCAACTGAAACAGAGATGGTGATTATATAATTTGAAGTACTCTCAAATTAAACAGTATATGTTCATGTGAACACCTTGAGTGATATGACCACACGGCCCCTAACATAGACTGGATCCAGCCCTTGTTTCATAATGTATTTTAAACGGCAAACAAGAGGAAGTAACTCTGCCTATTAAGAAATGCTTGAAACATATATATTTTTTTCGTGTTTATTTTTTCATTCTATTTATTTATTTATCAAACGTATATATTATTAAAGATCATTTTATTATTATTAAATAGTACATATGAAATAGAGACTCATCCAGTCTACCCCTAACACCGACTTGAGCGGTATTAGATACAAATATTCAGAGCGATGATGTAGTAGACCTATCAAGTCACCTTTTGGAAAATCATGAATTACGTGTACCCCAGATAGTAAAAGCGGGGGAGTATTTATTGAATGCAAGTTCGTTTTCAGAACAAATACCTGTGAGACCCAACGCCGACCAAGTTCTTCATTCTCCACCATGTTTACAAGTCACAAAACTACAATCACCATGGTTTGTACAGAGAGAAAGCCTCGGGGACGAAACGTGAACCAGCAGTATCTCACTATGTTCAGGCATCAATTAAACGCAACATTAGAAGGGTGGTGGAAACGATACCGCCGTACTGACAAGCAGTCATATGACCCCACGGACAAATATACTGAATTTCTAAAAAAAAACATCACAAGAACCAAATGTTATCACTGTGATAAATCCCAGTTAATTTACGTTGTCAGGAAAATGTTGGACAACAGATATCATTCCACACTAAACCTAATTTTCTTCAGGCTTACTTCTCTTCATACATTTCATCATTTTGTGATGATATCCGTCACATGTAATATATCCACAGCATTACATTCATTCACTGAAAAGTCAGAAGGCATAACTCAGAAAAGGCCCTAGATTTTGGAATTGTTAATCCCTCAAAGTAGAAGTGATACACTATCATAAGTTGTTTCTATATATATCTTACACTGCATGGAAAATCATATTTTGAAAAATAGGTCAAAAGGTCAATTTGATGTCAAACGATCAAATATGGTGAAAATAGACCCAAAAGCGCTTTTTGTTTTGGATTGCTTCCTGTGTGACATGTTATATGATTACTGGTCCGTGTCTTAATTCGAGTTTGTATTTATATAAACCAAAGAAGTGCATTGAAAACAATAGGTCAAGGGTCAGTTTGAGATAAAATCTTAACTTTGTGAGAATATGGCGAATAGTATGCTTATCTCATTAATACTACGTCGGCGACAACAGTCGATCGACTATGAGACTGGGAAGATTGACGTCTTCACACTTGTTCGTTTCAGTCTTATACCGAAGAGAATAACGAGAGGAGTTAAAAAAAACTGATGAAGCAGTATATCATATAAAAATGTATCTACTGGGAATTCCCGACTCTCTATACTACTATTTCTCATCAGGACCTCATTGAACACCTTAATTCATTAATAGTATCGGTGTTCAATAAAACTGGCCATCGATATGTTAATATCAGATGCCATAATGCCTCTTCCGATAGACATATTACATATACATGTACAACAAGATGACAGACATCATCTGTACAGTGAATGAGGATTAGAAACAATTATAAACATAACATGCAGCTGCGTACAATATATATTATAATATCTATATGTATAGGGGTGACACTGCACACGGGGTAGCAGACATAAATTGAGTTATTAGACGCACAAAATTGGAAACATATACAATAGTTTCAGTGGTCAGACGACGAAAAAACATACCGCAAATAGTGAATCAAACAACATAAATGCATCCGGTATACGCAAATGAACGTTTCACAGTGAGTGGGACAACATACATGCATTTACATAAGACAACTCTCATATATTGGATATGTAAATGTCACATTAGTTAGGAACATATGTACGGAGGGGAGTCGCACACTATTAATTTACCTGCTACACGGAGGTATTGTGGTTTATCATTAATTATTATTCATTTCGAAGAATGGTAAATAGTAAATAGATGTGTACAGTGAATCATGATGAGACAAGACCTGGTACGATGAACGGTAATTCGAATCTCCCAGAGCGGAGTATAAATTCATGCACTGAATTACAATTTTGACATAGTTATCTACCCATTACTGGATAACAATTTTCCAGAAGGTCCTGCATATGGCGTATACATATCTCGCACGGTAGTATTTTCTAGACCATGTCCAGACTGTGACGATTTTATCTCAACGTCACAGAATGTTATTGCAGAAACTTGTCAAACAGGGCTGCACCACCAAACGCCTCCGTTCAAAGTTTCTCAAATTCTGTGATTAATATTGTATATATACAGTGATAGAACAAATACGATCGTGGCATGCAAGATCTCTGACACTACGTTTCGTAACCTGTGTCTAATTCCTTTCAATCTTAATAAATTAATATCCTATCAATGCTCCCCAATCGTACATGTCGCTATATAAGCGAAATATCCAAATGGGGAGCAGATAGGATTTAATTTTAATTACATTGAATTCCTTTTAACCCGATATCATCTGTTTTATATCTACATGGTGTTCAAAGGAACAGACACAAACAAAGCGTGACTGAGATAAATACTCTGTAAATGACTTGGGATTCAGTTGAATAAAGAATAATGATCAGTGAGTAAGATTTTATGTATAAAACATCATCATGTCTCGCGCAACTTCATAAAATTGTTGACCGCTTCTGTCTTGTAAAAAACTAGACTATGTTTTTATTATTTCTATTTCAAACTTGTTTTGAAATTGATGTTTATTGTCGTACGAAGGTCATTCGAATAAAGACACGGAAATTCTTTTGTGGACGACGGCTGAATATTGAATGTCGGATCTGATGCAGAGAATTACATGGAGAAAGCATTTTGGCCGAAGATGTCTTATTTTAGATATGCCAAAATTAAATTAAACGCAACATATTGATGTTTGAAAAAGATGCCGCCTACCTGACAAGAAGTCACATCACCCCCGCAAACCAATATTTTCACTGCATCACATCTAAATGCATCCCAAGAACCAAATATAATTCCTGTGGTTATTTATTCCCTAGTAATATGTATAAAAAAATAAGCCCAAACCAACCAGTATACCAAGTCAAGCGTCTGTCGATGCTGTTTTGCGGAACTTTTAATTGTGAGAATTTAACATTATAAGATCACACGAGACACTGTGACCCAGAATTATAAATTGAAACAATATGGGACACAATCAATGTATAAATCATATTCTCAGCTTTATTTAGCTACCATAAATAGATATATCACAAAAGCGATACTTTGAGTGTACTTCAACATCCTTAGTTTACAAGGTACGCTTATTTGACCGAGATCTGTCCTGTATCTCTTACTGGCTTGTTCAGCCGCTCGTTCAGACCTACGAAAATGTGAGGCTTAGAATGTCCGGTGGTTGAGAGTGTTAGGTTCCTATCTTCTAACCCAGCTATGACATATTTCTCCACCTTAAAGATAAGTATCAGTCCTTAATTTCTGTAGAAAAGGGAAATTCTTAACCAGGATATTCTACACATGACATTTGACAAATATATGCAGGTTTATTGCCTTGGTGGGAATTTAAGCCGCACGACGTCGGCCATTAAAAGTTGGTTTTTAGGGTATTCTTACTTTCATTATGTTAACCTCATGTTCAAGCGTCTGGTTCGGGATTCATAATTCAGCCGTCGTCCATTAAAGAATATCCGCGTCCATAATCCAAAGACCTTTTCCATATTCCATATAACAGCATTAGAACCACATTCAATTTTTTTTTTTTTTTACATCACGATTTTCCAAAAATATCAAATCCGTATCGCTGATCAGTATTCTTAATCTATATGATATTCGTTGTAAAGTCGTCATCCGGAGAATGATGTGTCATGCATTGATTGTGCCTGTTCATATGAGCACCATGAGGATCTTGAAGTACATGGGTATACGGCCCCCAGCCCCAGATAAAGTTAGGAAACGTAACGCCATAGCTCTTGCACGCTACGCTCGTATTTTGCTATCAGCATGAGATATGTATCGCCAAATTTGAGAAACTTTGAGTGGAGGTGCTTGGTGGTATAGCCCTGTTTTTAAGTTTCTGCAATAATGTTTTGTAACGTTGATTAAAATCGTCACATTTAACACAGGATCTAGCAAATGCTACCTGGCGAGATATGTATACGCCATATGCAGGTCCCACTGGAATATTACTGTCCAGAAACAAATTACTTGCAACAATTTGTTGAACAAGATATTGTCCTCCCGCTCACAAATCTACCTAACCAGGAATTAACGGGGAGGTGGCGGAGGGGTGATTGGGGACTAGGTTAGGGGGCATGGGGGCGGTACAACGCGACCGTTCAACGAGAGGGCCGACGAGGAATATGCAAGATCTGAGATGGTGACAACCGTGGAACTCTCTTTTTATGAAGGGACACATAGGTGCCTCGCATGACCTATGTTGGGGTCGGACCACTAAAACAATTTACATTGGCGGCAATGTTAAAAACTGTTAACGTAATTGCATCTCCTCGATTCATTAATTAAGGCTAGACTCCCATATTTCGGCAAGAAGTGCTTTAATTCAAGTGTTACAACCGGACAGGCCTCTTGACGAGGGTCGCCCATCGAAATTTTGAGTTATGCGCGCTCGTACAAATAACGTCATAATTTTGGCTTTTTTCTCTGCTTTCAGAAAGCAGTGCACAGGCACCCAAATAGTCCCTCTTAGCAACACCTTAGTAGGCCTTGAGTTAAAATCAAACTCACAGCGAATCCAATCACCTACCACTGGCCTTCAATTATTCCTCGCAACAGAGGCTGGAAAAAATATTGAAAACAATTCACTTCTCTGACAGAGGTTGCAGGGATTAGTGGTCTGGTCCCTGTTATAGGGCCAGACTGTCTAGGAAGTGATGGAAAACTTTCTCTGCGATCATAATTATAAAACTAGTATGCTAGTAAGTTTACAAACGAAGAGAAAGGCAAACTGTTCCAAATTCAGTACATTTTTGACACAGAATTCAAACCAGTGATACAGGATCATACATTTGTATTCCTCGGACTGGAAATCTGTCCCTACCAAAACCCATGCAGATAAAGTTCCAATTTCTTTGGCACTGCACTGTAACCCAAGAGATGCGCATTGCAAAATATCCCGGTTATCCCGGATTCCCCGTCGCCAGTTTTCCACATATTTATATAACTTGCTACACGAGCCAAGGAAATTAGACATTCCAATAATACTCGTGAAATTTCGCGCGTTACTACAACCATTATGGTTGTAATATACAGGCACGAAGATCCCTGAAAGTAAGTCAAACCTCTTGAGAGTCCTGATAATCATTGGCAAATATAAATGCGCCTTATGACACAATGACTACATATAGTAAACACAGCAGAGGTAGGTAGGTTATAGTTATTGACTTTGTACATAATAAATGATGAGCATTACCCTTGAACCAAATCCAGGTACAGTGGTGCGTATTATTCTGTCACTTCACGCGTCAGCTGTGACTAGGAGATTCATCTTGCAGAATTTGGATGTAAGTAATATAATCAATATCTTAATATTATTCAAATCGTATTTCGATTTAACAGACACGAGTGGGTTTCGGTCATGAAGGACAAGTTGAGGTAAGCACTGAGATAATCCATGCCCAGTCAAGAGTGTTTTGTCTCTAAAAACAGTCTTAGCGCTGTGTAGAATTGCCTTTACAGCACGCTCATAGACGACATGTGGCTTAGTCAGACTGATCTAGTCCAACCATGGATATCAAACTTCCCGTATGGCGTAGCGTTGAAATGCCGAACATAGATTGAGTAATATAACGGTTACAAATATGAGGAGATACAGTTTTCTAAGAAGCTATATATTATTTGACAATATCAATTTCCACATAATATTTCTCCATTCATTATGGTAACCATTTCATCCAATTGTTTTACGGAAACTCCAGGAAAATGCATTGCTTCGTATGGCTTTCTCGAGTCTTCGAGCTCCAACGTCTAAAAAGTCACTTCTCTCAACATATTGACATATATCCAATTTGTCCTTATGTTGCAGACCGTATTCAAATGCTTCGTGACTTAGCTGTAGTTCGAGGGCACGAATCTTAACGGTACTCGTATTATCTCATATTTGCATTGTAAATTTGTTGAACAAACCTATTCTTCACTGGGTCTTCCTGTCATGAAGAAGTGGGACAAGGCTCTCGTGATCTCTGTCAATAGCATAATCATAAGCTGACTTCCCGAAAAAGTCTTTTGGACCCACTTCAGCGCCTTTTGCCAGGAGTGTCAGTACCACATCATGATGGCCGTTCCTTGATGCATAGTGCAGGGCAGTCTTGCGAACGTTGTCAGTATGATTTACATCAGCCTCATGGTCCAAGAGAATGCAGACAGATTCACCATGTCCGTGTTCTGCTGCAAAATGTAGAGGAGTGCTATTTTGGTGGTCTCTTTTGTCAACATTCGCTTCATGGTTAAGTAAAGTTGACACGATATTGGAGTGCCCATGGCCAGCCGCCAGGTGAAGTGGACCTCGTTGGTTCTTGTCCGAATGATTGACATCAGCTTTATTTCTAATCAATGTCAAGACCACCTCCAGGTGATCTCTCTCTGCGGCGTAATGCAGAGGTGTCTTCCCATTAGTTTTATCTTCGAGGTCCACGTTGCAGCCGTATCGGAGTAAAATCTCCACTATTTCGTGTCTTCCAAGATAAGCCGCCAGATTAAAGGCCGATCTCCCCCGCTCATCTGCCAGATCTATGGAGATATCATTAGTAGTGAGTAGCTTCAGGATGTTGAAGTGCCTCAGTTGAGCTGCTGTATAAATAACTCGAATCAAGGCCGAGTCTTTGGAACATTTTATGTTTTTCAAGAGATAATCGAGGAGCTCTTTCGTTCTCCGGGATGCAAAGTAGTACACGTACTCGGTGTGCATGAAGCGAGACCGTGCGTCCCACGGAAGTTGTTCTATATAACGGATCCAGTGTTCTTGAAACTGTTCGTCTTCCACTGCAGGGTTGGTAAATACCTTAAAGACATTCCCACCGATGACCTCCCAGGTGAAAACATTGGCTAATCTGTCGTAATGGTTTACAGCGACTCTGATGAAATGATCGTCTCCTTTTTCACAAAGTTGGCTATTCTTCAGACGAAACCTGTCTACGACAAAGCCCCCACTACAGTATTCCAAAACATGTTCTGCATTGTCCTGGCCATATTCAATGGCAACTGCCTCAAACACAGAATCGTGTCGAAACATTAAATACCTCACACCACCAACTACAACGTGTTCAATCAGATATATTGTCCCAGAGAGTTTCTCTGCACACCACTGAATTCTCCTCAAGGACATTCTGCCGGCGTCTAGCACAAGGGCATGGAAGATTCTACTGACAATAGTTCTGGTCTTTTCATCTACTCTCTCCTCTGAGAGCTGGTCGAAGGATAGAGAGCCCCCACTAAGCATCATCAAGATTAATGTAGCATAAGACCAGCAGTCATTTTTCGACATCTTCTTGATTTCTTTCCGCAGAAAAGTGAAAGGGCGGCGAAATGTGTCAATAAACTTGTTTTCGTCGATCTCAACCGGGACGCCAGTCTCACTCACCAGACTAGAGAGCATATTGCAACTATAGGGGAATGCGATTGCCTCTTCAAGACTGGCTACTCGGTCGACCAGATCGCTTGATGGTTTGGCAATCTTGTTCTCAAAATGCTTATACACCATCTGGGACTTTTCTTCGACAGTTAGCCTGGATGAAGAGACGCAAACAGTTTCCTGAAACATAGTCATGTCTTCTAGATTCTCTTTGCATTCCTGCCAAATATCGAATCGTGAAGCAAAGGCAAGTTTGACATTACCAGATTCGAGATATTTGGGGATTTTTGTCACGGATCTGGCCTTGTCTACCCAAGCATCTACCTTAGCCTGAATCAGGTATGGTCCACCAAAAGGATCGTCGCTAACGAAAAACATGTTGGTGTCTTTGCGATATGCTGACTCAATTTCGTCTGGCCCACTTACGTCAATGGGGAGATATCCTTCCGCGTACAAGTCCAGACAGAGCTGCTGAAGTAAGGTGGTCTTTCCATCACCAGATTCTCCTAAGATATTAACGACGTGGTGCTTCTGTAAACTTGCCTTGGCCTCACCATAAGCTTCGGTGGGAACAAAAAACTTCTGGATTCTCTCGCAACAGTCGCGGAGAACTTCAGACTTGTCTGCAAATACAAAAATATTCAAGTTTATTCTTGAATCAATGTTGGGCGAATGATAGTCGTTTCTGGGCTGATGTCTTTCTTATGGCTGGACCTGTATTGAAGTGTGGTTCGTTGGCTAAGATTTATACACACGTCTTTATTTTCGGGAACAACCTGTAGGTGTGGGTGTGGGCCTGAATATGGGCCCTTTGCAGTTAGAAAAAATGTGGGCGACTATGAGCGCAGAAATCCATTATGGACGTCGAATAGGTTGGATTAATCCAAATCTACATCTCACTAGGCTAGTATTCATACAAGAATCTCCCAGTCGGATCAAATGCGTAATCGCTAATCAATTATCGGGTCATGCTTGGAAGGCCCGGGCTTGTTTTGTGGTTTCTGTGTATTTCTGAATAGCTCAATAACTTTGGAAAAGTTGCGTTGTATTGTAGGCATTGGGTGTCCTATAGTAAATCTGCCATTTCAGTTCAAGTGTCTGTCTAATATTATGTAACCGCCGTAGCTCGGGTGACTCACCTTCAAGATTTTCAAGAGACCTAGATCGTTTTCGCTTGTAAGCAGTACGTAGAAATCCGGTTGTAGTTGCCTTTCTTGATTCTTCGCTAGCTTGGTTCTGCTCGACAGGTCCAGCGGAAACCAAATTCACGTTCCCAACGTGAACATCAGAGCTGTTAATAATAACCAATGCATTCCACGATGACGGGCCATCATTTCCGTCCTCTTGCTCGTCTAAAATAGATGTACATACATTACGCCTGACATGGATTATACTATTTTATTTAATGTTGTAAATTTCCATGCTGAACATTTTCAGGGCACACGTACATTACGCACTAACATGATTGTAACCGGAATTTGAAGATATCTCCAAATATAAAGGTGATTACAGATATAATTTGATACATGTAACAAAGTAGAGCTAGAAAATTTTGCTATGGGATTAGGATCCGAAAGCTTCCAGATACATTCGCCACATCCGACTTTCAATAGGACGCCAATTATTAGTAACAATTAAACATAACATACAATGGTGGAAGAAAAATATTCCAGCGTACTGACACGAAGTGAAATGATCTCACATGGGAATATTCTCACTGCATCATATCTAAATGCACCCCAAGTGCCAAAAATCAGGGCCATAACCAAGAACCAAGTCAGAGCTGGTATAAATCTATAAACAAATGAATTCCTTGTGAAAGAGGCATATTAAAACACACAGTCAACAATATTCAATGACATTAGCTAGACATTATTATGTTTCTCTCCTTTTCAACATGAGCAGTGTGACTAACGTCACAGGACCTACGAAGTACAGTAGGCATTAGGACTCGAACACGAACTGAACTCTTGGAAATCCCCACCCCCAGTTGAAATCCTGCTCATATTAAGATGGGCACCGCCCAAGTCAGAATCGCCAGTGCTTTTCATCAAAAATCACCAGAAATTTTCATCAAAAATAGGTCAGCTCAAAACTTGTTGGTAACAGTCTCTTAATGCGCCTTCATTCCAAAATAAATAACGATCGCCGATTTAATTTTACAATTTCTTAATTAAAGGAAACAGATTGAATAATATAGGTTTAGTAGATTTCAAGCTTTACGTGTGAAAATACATTTACATCTCTTTAATGGTTTTCAGTGCCCTTGTCCAGGATCAAAACAACTTTTTGAATCACATTATTTTCCCAACAATACAACACATTTTTATATATAGTACTATAGTAGAAAGGTAGCATTTATGTAGTTTACGGTAATTCAACTCAAGACCCTACACCTTCTATGCACAAGATAATAATGATTCTATGTGATTCTCCTGAGCATAGCCGGTAAAGACGAATAAATAGCGTCTCTACATCTTCTGTAATAGGGCCATGTGGCATAGTGGACTATTTCAATGACAGGGTATTTTTAGACGGACAGTAACTGATACTCATTGGCGATAAAACGCTGGAGCAAAACAGACCACAGTTTTCTTGGCAATGATGAAATGATTGGATGTGAAAGAGGATACATGTTACAGGCTAAACCTTACATATATATATAGCAATATATTGAAGTGTTAATTATAAATCTAATTTTAATCAGAATTATTTCAGATCAGAACTTGATGGTAACAATGCCCTAATGCACGCTCATGCCAAAAATCAAGGTTCTGATGTCAACGGTTCTCCTTATTTTGCCGACGAAAGGATTCGGATGGACTCACTCATTACCGGACAATTTGCGATCTGTAGCCTACTTCGTAGGAATAAGCAAGTTCTCGCCATCTTCAAAAAGACACAGATATCGGAATATTCCTACGAAGTAGGCTACAGATCGCAAATTGTCCGGTAATGAGTGAGTGAGTCAGTCCATCCGAATCCTTTCGTCGGCAAAATAAGGAGAACCGTTGACATTAGAACCTTGATTTTTGGCATGAACGTGCATTAGGGCATTGTTACCAGCAAGTTCTGATCTGAAATAATTCTGATTAAAATTAGATTTATAATTAACACTTCAGTATATTGTTATATATATGTAAGCTGTAGCCTGTAACGTGTAGGCTATCCTGTTTCACATCCAAACTATGTATGTCATCATTGCCAAGAAAACTGTGGTCCGTTTTGCTCCAGCGTTTTATCGCATTTAATGAGTAGGCCTATCAGTTACACTCCGGCTAAAAATACCCTACTGCATATACCCTCAAAAATTCAGCGCTGTTTGCACAACGAAGCTGAGGTGGTTTAACGTTATCATAAAGAAAATCAACGATCAACTGCCATAGAATATAATGTGAAACAAGGAAACCGGAATAGTACATTCATCAGATTGCCGATACCCAAAATGTGTTGTCTCATATATCTAAATAACAACGTGATGTAGAGACGCTATTTATTCGTCTTTGTACCGGTTATGCTCAGGAAAATCACATAGAATCATTATTATCTTGTGCATAAAAGGTGTTGGTCTCGAGTTGAATTACCGTAAACTACATAAATGCTACCTTTCTATACTATAGTACTATATATAAAAAATTGGTGTATTGTTGGGAAAATAATGTGATTTAAAAAGTTGTTTTGATCCTGGACAAGGGCACTAAAAACCACTAAAGAGATGTAGATGTATTTTCACACGTAAAGCTTGAAATCTAGTGAACTTATATTATTCAATCTGTTTCCTTAAAAAAAAATGTAAAACTAAATCGGTGATCGTTATTTATTTTGGAACGAAGGCGCATTAGGAGACTGTTAAAAACAAGTTCTGAGCTGACCTATTTTTGATGGAAATTTCTGGTGATTTATGATGAAAATCAGTGCCCATCTTAATATAGGCAGGATTTCAACTGGGGGTGGGGATTTCCAAGAGTTCAGTTCGTGTTCGAGTCCTAATGCCTACTGTACTTCGTAGGTCCTGTGACGTTTAGTCACACTGCTCATGTAATATCAGTGTGTGCTTAATGTATCGATGCTGAAATTAGCCGTATGTTCTCGTAATTTAATCATCCGTTCGGCCACCATGGCTATCTAATTTCATGAGCGAGCATCTTTCCTTCTTTTCAATTCAAGAATATTCAGTTTTGCTTATTATCGCTATTATCAATGACGCTGACATAGTAACTCTAGTACTAATGGCATTACTAACGTCAACTGTTTTAGGTCATCGGAAGATAGATCTCTACAATAGTTGATGTTAATAGTAATAAAAAGAAACCTAGTGGCTGATCGAAACTGTTGCTGCGGAGTATAAAAACGATATTACGTACCAGACATCTCGAATAGATTAAGTCACCAAGCTAATAGACGTGCATGTAACCATGGTAACTGTGGATCAGGATGATATATCGCATAGTCACTTGGATATAACTATACAGGACCGTGAACCCTTTCAGTTTGGACGGTCCGCTATAGGGCAATAATGAAATGCTTTTTTTAGCTACTGACGGTATGCATCTACGCATATCAATCAAGTGATATGGTGTAAAGTTCAGTCTGACTGAATAAAACACACGATAAGCTGGCCGTGTTCAGTTGAGTCATCCAGATTAAATCTAATGACAGGAATGTTACAAACGTTTTACAGGCGGTTTGATCCGGTAGTACCTTCAAGAGTATCTTCCTCGTTAGGGTCTCTTTCCTCGATCTGGCCTTTCTCCAGTTCCGTGTCGTCATCCGTATCTGTATCTGAGCCCACAATCGGTGACATAGCCTTCATTGCTTACTGAAATAGAAGAGATTGGACAGTGACATGCGCCCGATTCATTAGTTTAGTGACACAAGATTATTGATTGATTGATTGATTGATATTTATTCACCATATACCAACATAACAATAAATATAACAATGGTAAAATAATGGTTCAGATAATACAATATATATATATACATAATGGTTGATGTGATAATGGCAGGAATAAAACCCAGATGGGCTTGCTCTATCCCATAATAGTTTAGTGTATATGATAATAAAAAATAAATTTGAGTATATAGATATTTTTTACTAAAAATATAATGGTGAATTATATGAGCTCAGAGGGATGAATTATATTTGTTTTGAACGTATATACAAAGGAAAAGATAGCTAAATATGCGTACATGGGAAATATAAATCCCAACATTAGTATATATATATTCCAAGTGTCGCATCAGGAGATAATAAAATACATGATAGCTATGATACAATGATATATATATATATATAGACTAAATGATCACAGTATAAACTGCCTTTGTGTATGGTAAATATAGTACTAAAAAAAAGTCATGACAAACTCGGACTGATTGATTTCGCTAACTAGTTCCACTGCTTTCAGCAGTTTATCAAAGCATCGTTTATTGATATATATATATATATAAATACCCTCGTGTATAGTGGCATTATGTTCTATAGCTATGATTATACACATATATAAAAACATACATATTTATATAGACAGACATGTAGACACACACACCAATAAAAATGAGACTTAATGTCATGATATAATTCTTTACGGTAGGCTATTGATTGGTCATTTTACTTTTTTGAATGTCGCGAGTTATTAGGTGGTATTTTAATCTTTTTTTGAATAATGATATAGAAGTAATTGATTTGAGTTCTGTGTTAAGTTGGTTCCATATTCGCGGTCCTTTGATATAAGTAGTATAAAATGATAGTTGAGAACTGTAAAACGATCGATAAAGATTAAGTGTTTCTATCGTATTTGGTATTGATGAATGTTTTGCAGTCTGGTAAAGTAAGTTCGGAAGCGAATTGGTAATGAAAATGGTTGATTAAATTTAGGATTACATAGTCGTTGATTTTATTGAAAGTTAAAAAGTTTAGTTGGATGAATAATGGTTTAGTATGTGCGTATTTAGTTCTTTTGCAAATAATACGAACCAGAGTTTTTGTAGAACAGTAAATGGAGCAGTGTGAGTAAGAAAGGTATTCACCCATATATTGCAGTATGTAACGAGTGCGTAGAATAATGTATAGTACAGAGTGATTAATGTATTTTTATTGACACTGTCCTTGATATTATTGATTACCCCGATGTTTCTTGATAATTTTGAGCTTAGTTAAATATTGTTGTTAAATATACTGCTAAAAAAACTCCCGAAATTTTCAACAAGTTCCACGTCAATGTTGTTAATTCTTATAATTGGATGAAACGAAGATGACGAACGATGCGGCTTAAAGAATATGCATTTTGTTTTAGAAACGTTTAGAGAGAGCTCATTGCAACAAAACCATTCGTATAATTTGCATAATTCCACATTCACGGTTTCAGAAAGGAATTTCGGGTCGCAGGAAGAGTAGGTAATACTCGTGTCGTCGGCAAAAAGAGTAATATTAAGATCAGAAGCAGCTGTGATATCATTGATGTAAAGCAGATTGGGCCAAGAATCGAACCTTGGAGAACTCCGCATGTAATGTTAGAAGGTGTTGAGAATGTATTGTTGAGGGAGACAATTTGGGTGCGGTTTGAAAAGTAACTTCTGAACCAGTCGTTTGCTATATTTCGAAAACCGTAATAATCAAGTTTTTTAGAAGTATATTATGATTGACAGTATCAAATGCTTTGCTTAAATCAAGAAACGTTGTTATGCTAAATTGTTTATTTTCCTTGGCCATGGCTAATTTTTCATATAGCGACACTACAGAATGAGAAGTTGAGTGGTTTGCACGAAATCCAAATTGGCTGGGATTGATGATGCCTTGGTCTTCAAGATATGAGATCATTCGGTTTGCCATAACCTTTTCAAATATTTTACTGAAGCAAGGCAGTACAGATATCGATCTATAATTAGTTACTCTGTCCCCCCCCCCCCTTGTATATTGGGCTGATCTTAGCAATTTTATATATATTCGGAAAATCACTTGTTGTGAACGACAGATTTAGTAGAAACGACAATGGGGAGTTGATGTAGCTTATTATAGCTTTTACTAGCGACATGCGAACTCCATCCTGGCCAGAGGAGGCGTTTTTTTCAGAGACTGAACAACGTTAGAAATCTCTTCTGGACTACATGGTGATAACGTGAACTTACTCGTATATTTATTATTCAGATATGACATGAAGTCTGAATCGGTAGCTGAAATTTTATCGGCAAGTTCAGCAGCTACTGAGCAGAAATATTTGTTGAAACAGTTTGCTATGTCTTCGGGATTTGAGATCTCAACTTTACAACAACGGCAGAAGGCAAGATCGAAGATTTTGCCTTGCCTAATAAACTATTAATAGTTTTCCATGTTCTCTGAATGTTGTTGTTGAACTGTTTAAATTTATTTTCATAGTATAATTTTTTCGCAATCCGTAACGTGTGGTTTAGTTTATTGCGATATGCTTTGTATCTGTTGTTCAGTTCGGTGTAACGTGTGGTCATGGTAGCAGATTCTGTTACACGTTCAGGGTAGCAGATTCTGTCCAGAAATTCGTTTTGTATGTTGAATAGCAACTTAATTTGCTTGAACTTTTCACAAGTTGAGTCCACGTATTTGCATAGATATTCATCAGGTTTTGCTTTATAAACCCGAGTGAGGCTCTGAAATGGGCACAAACTTGATTTTCCCAAATGTGAAAAGAGTGGATCTCGGTCAATATTGATTTAATATAAGTAACCCAATTGTGGCACGTGCCAACTCTACTGTCCTCGACCTGTTGAAGAAAACATTTGTATACGAGGGAGGATGGATCCGAAGTCTGGATATGGAGGAGATAAGTTAGACTTTTGAGTACAGCAAATAATTTTACAGGGGTTCTACCAAGCTCTCTCAAAACCCCAAGGTTAGCATAGTTAAAATGAACAGTTCAACTACTAGTGTTTGTTTGCAAAAACGTAAATGTATACGCTCTATTTCATCATTCTTTTTAAATAGATTTGAGATGCTAACTTCTTCCCTTGTATTTAAGTATCCAATCCAGACTTCAGACCCATATAACAATATTGGGTGTGTGACACTATCAAATAGTTTGCATGATAGATCTACATCCAGTTCATTCGGGTTCATTTCATGCCTCATCGAGAACAAAGCTTTGTTTGCTCTCAAGGTCAAATTTAAGACACCCTGGTGAAATTGACCATTTGCATGAAGAAGTAAACTGAGATATTTATATTTGTTTACACACTCGACTTGAATTTGGTCGATGTTAAACTGTGCATTACTGAAACTATTTTGACCAAACACCACAATTTTTGTTTTCTCAATGTTTACAATAATACCCCATAAGGCCATAAAGGATCCAAGCTTGTCCATTTTGGACTGCAGATAAGCCGCACTTGTCGATAATAGTACAATATCATCAGCATATGGCAGGCAGTGAACAAGTTCATCCCATATTTTTGGGGAGAGCTCACTGTCCAGTCCTAGCAACAAATCATTGATGAAGATATTAAATAAAATATGAAAACGTTTCCTTGGTGTACACCTCTACCAATTGGAAATGGGTCACTCATACATGACCGAGTTTTAACTCTAGACTGGCTGTGCCATGCAATATAAGCTTTTAATAAGATCATATAGTTTGCCTGATATCCCTGCTCTCTGCAGCTTAAGGAACAGGCCATCGTGCCACACCGAGTCAAAAGCTTTGTGGAAGTCTACGAAGCAGGCATATAGCTTCCTTTTTCCCTTTGTATGTTTATCAATCAGAGACTTGAGAACAAAAAGATGATCAGCAGTTCTGCTACCCTTCTTAATCCCAATCTGAGATTTGGATAATAAGCCTTTCTGTTCAACGAAGTTGATTAAACGGTTATTTATCACCGTACTAAAAACCTTTCCCAGGCAACTGTTGAGAGTTATACCCCTATAATTGTGGATTTCCAGTTTTGTGCAGAGGGACAATCATACCCTCTGACCAGGCATTGGGAAATGAGCCTGCTAACAGAATTTTGTTGAAGAGGATCACCAAGATTTCTTCAATAAATGGGTAAGCTGTTTTTATCATTTCATTACCGAGACTCGAAACCACGCGCCTTATTAATTTTTAGCATTTTAACTGCTATATTAATTTCTTTTTCTGTCATAGGGCAGTTAAGTTCAGTGCCCTGATTTTGTAACCTCAAAAACTCTGTTTCTGACTGGACTTCCTCAATTCTGGATTTGTCCACTCGATCTCCAGGAACGTGGAGGTTTTTATAGTGATTATACCAACCATTTATAGGAATTCTTTCACAAGTCTTGATATTAGAGTTCTCTTGTTTCATTTTATTTTATAATATCCCAAACCGATTTGGGGTCATTGTCAGAGATATCGTTCAACTCATTTATAAGTATCTGCCTATATATGCACGTTTTCGTGATCTGGTTCTCGACCTGTATTGATGACTTGGATGTGATCATCTGATAATGTTGTTAAATTTAATGACCACGCTCGTCGTGATAAGTTGAAGAGTGGACTTCGAGACTCTGTCATGTTTGCGTAAATGCTGAACCTCAGGTTAGACGACTCAATGATCCCATCTGCATGTGAACACAATGTTTTCACCGACAATAAACTTTGTAGCACAAGTTCGTAAATGGTGTGTGTTTATTTAACAACTACCGGCAGTATGACCAGGAGATTTTAATAATATTTTTGTATGTGTGTATTGTCACTACCGTACCGTTTATATGAAATCGCGTACCAGTATCTTGCCTGTGTGTTCTCGTTTTGCCTACACCTTTTGTTTAATTAAAAATCTTATAGTAGGTGAAACGAGAATAGGATAGGTGTGGGAAACTTGGACCATAGGGTAAAACTTGGACCATAGGGATTTATGTGCGGAATCTGTCCAGGATAAACAGAGCATGAATAAGGAATATTATCTATTACCAGATTACATATGCAAGAAATGAGTAACAAACACATAGCAGAAATAGAACAAATGGCGGAATACTCACCAGTTAGATCTGCGCCTTGAACCCAACATGTAGTGTTGTGCTTCAGTTCAAGAATGCTATCTAGGACAAATGTGTTCACGTTTTGACGAAGGAATCATGAAGGAATATTGATATAACAAAAAAGATTTATAGCGTCCTACTTTCACTTATCTGGATATACTAAGTTCATAAACAGGAAAGCCGTGTCACACGGAGAGGGTACGGAAGGGATATCCCCATCTTCAAGTGACACCAAGTCTAACACTGCATATTTTCGTCGGACACAAATGTTAATGCTTTATTAGGCCTCCCGAGCATGCCTTACGTTTTGTCGATTTCTTCTTCTTTTTCATCTTCCGCCACTTGTATTGTCCATCGGATAGCTATTGAATACCTTTGTCAATCAACTTCATTTTTTCTGTGTATTGCTTCTGTGTAGGAGAAGACACGTATATTGCTTCATTCTGCAAGTTCCCATATATGCAAATTTTCTATTTGAACCTGGCAAAATAGTCACATGGCTGTCACTGTTTGGGGGGGGGGGGGGCAAATCGTGGCTGGCCATTACTTCAATGTATGACTAATTTGCATATTCCCATCTGCATCTATAACACATTTACTGACTGGATCAGAGCCATGGCTCATTATCATTCATTCTTGTCTGTGCTGTGGCCATATGAAGAGTGGCACAGTGGTAGCTATCATGGAAAGAGGTATTAAAGACCAAAACCTTAGGAGATGTGTCTCTGGGGCAAACTGGGAAGGAAGCAGCTTACTTAAATTATATCTATCACTTTTTCGTTCAAAAATAGACCATATTGCTTACTACTCGGCATGTAAAACCCAATAAAAGCGAATTGATAGTATACAATATTCGGCCCTTGAAATAATTCCTTATGCGTTAAACGGAATCTCACTCAGAAGCCTATTAGATGAAACCAACGAGAACACCCTTAGCCTTAGACGAGCGGAATTATCCTTCAACTTTTCTGGACAAATTCGGTCTATTCGTCCATAACACTTATGTTATAAACTCACCGACGACAGATCTGAATATGAATATCTTAAATATAAATGATTAAAGGGCTCCATTCGGCTACGTTGTTACGACACTCCTTAAGGAACATAACCTTGAAGACATAAAACTAGTAGACCTAACAGTGGCAACTACGCACACAACTGTAGATCTGTCATTCAATGGTATGATCAGGCAACAGGAAAACCCATACTACATTAAATCTGTAACACTAGAATACCTCGACAAGAACTGTAGGTATAGCTTCAAAATCTACCCTGAACGATAAAAAATATAAAAAGCAACCCTGGATCAACTTTAGTTATCACGGACTTGAAAATTACTAAAGGATTCAAATTATCTAACGATATGTCTGTCTACTCCAGTGAGCTAAATAACCATACTAATATCACTACAACACATATTTAAATGAAAGTACTCAAAGTACTGATGTCTGGATCGCCAATAATGGATTTAAAGTTTCAAAACGTTTCAGCTGGCATGTTTCAGCCGATAGCAGATGTATGGATAAATGTGGAGATTTTCTCCAATTTGTGGACGAGTCTGTTTGGAAGATCACAACTGGAACACAGTTTAGTCTTCAAGGAAGTGAATTTGTGAAGGCGGCTCATTTAGAAATATGCTTGGTCTTCATGGTAGCAAGAAACTATCTACAGTAATATGCTTAAAAGTGGATCGTCTGCGTCGATGTCTTCTACCAGTTTTTGCGAGCAGATTTTCATAATTCATGCAATTTTATTGTGACAAAGCGACAAATACGCGAGGAGATTGGATAGTTTTATTAACTAGTTTTATTAATAGTTCTGTGTAGCACAGATATTTGCAAGAGCTGCATGAGTTTGCGTTAAGTCCCCATTACTTATATATGCCTGCATGGTGTTTATAGTAAATTTGTTTGTTGACAACGATAACGTTGGAGAGACAATTTTTGTGAAAATTCCTGTTGTTGTTGCTGTACGATCATTGCGTATATAATTTAGTTTGAAAAAGTTTGAAAAACACCACCAACAACAAAACTTTTCGAAAGCGGTACCTGCAAATTCTGTTGTTTCCGCTTTCGGAAAGTTTTGTTGTTGTTCAAACTTTTTGAAACTAAATTATATTCGGTGAGCAGAGTCCCCCGGAATACATAAATTTGCACTGGACAGGATCCGGTCAAGTTCACAAGACGAGAAAAATGTAAATACTATTGTTGTTGCTTCGACACATATCTCCTCTGGAAATATATTTCCATGCAGTATGCGTACACATTAAAATAGTAACGAACGCCGACTTCACGGGAAAGAACGTACGAGTGTTGAAAACTGGGGTCTTCATAATCCCAGAACCTGAACCTGTCAAGTGCGACACTCAGATCAAGGAACAAGATTTGCAACGTATGATCGTACAGCAACATTAACAGGGATTTTCGCACAAATTGTCTCTCCAACGCTATCGTTGTCAACAAACAAATTGCGAACTATAAACACCAGGCATATATATTATAAGTAATCTGACTTACCGCAAACTCAGACAGATGCAAACCCGCACTCAGACGGCAAACACCACGAGGTGGACAGCTTACCATATTACCAGGTCATCAATTTACATTTACAACAGTCTACGGTGACAGCACAGCGCTGACATGAGTTATCGCCTGGTGGGCGCTGAGAACCGGGTTTGAGCCGATCGCCCGGAACCAAAGAACAAAAAAAATAGTCCACGGATTCAAGCAATCCCTGGGCGAAGAAATGAATATGAAATACACTCAAATTCAGATTTCGTTTTATTTCTAGTTAACATGAAACGATTACGACTGTTTTTTCTTCATCTTCTGGTTAATACCCTGATATAAGACTCAAACACAGTGAAAATCACTGGCGAAGTGATACAGGTCAACCCAGGGTCACAGCATTATAGTGCACGTACACATTTGCATATATTTCGTGAGTGGCAGCATAGTCTGGTCGCACCGCTACGCGGTGGCGATCCAGACAACAAAAATAATAGTCCACGGATTTAAGCAATCCCTGGGCGAAGAAATGAATATGAAATACACTCAAATTCAGATTTCGTTTTATTTCTAGTTCACATGAAACGATTACGACTGTTTTTTTCTTCATTTTCTGGTTAATACCGTGATATAAGACTCAACACAGTGAAAATCACTGGCGGAGTGATACAGGTTAACCCAGGGTCATCCCATTATAGTGCACGTACACATTTGCATAAATTTCGTGAGTGGCAGCATAGTCTGGTCGACACCGCTACGCGGTGACGATCCAGACAAAAATGGACCCATTCGCTCAGTTGTTTTAGCGAATATTTGAGTGAAATAATCTCCATAAAAGAAGATCAGGATCCTAAGTAGACCATTTCACGAAATCGAATATCTAGCTACGGAAATTAGGGCTTTGGGCATTGACGGTTCTCTGATATGGGTTCCAGCCCACTTTGACATCGCCTGAAATGAGAATGCCGACAAAACTGCTAAAACTGGTTACAGAGAGAAAAAGTTGATATCAGCATAGGACTAAGAGCAACCGAATTCAGTCCAATCATCCGACAAAAAAATAGAAGCAAAATGACAGAAAGTTTGGAATGTGGAATCCACCGGGCCATGGTTATACGAAGTTAACAACAAAAGTTTAAAACAGGACCATTCGAAATGAAACAACGACGCGGCGACAAAATCGTCACACGGCTTAGGTAGGAAAGCAGGTCTAAACCCATATTTTTCGATGCTATTCTCAAATAGGTCCAAGATGTACAGCTGGCGTGATCTGGTTGAAAAAATAATAGCATAATATACAATCGTCTAGTCCATCATTCAATATTCAGCCGCCGTTCATTACATAATTTCCGCGCCCAATATCCAAAGACATATTTCATATAACAGCATTAGCCTATCTCATATCCCAATGCAGCGAAAATATCACCCAACGCCAGAAACTTATGGACGAAATACAACACGTTAGCCTAATTTCACCTTGGCAAATATGCTTGACCCTCCGATGATGATCGTGCCAATGTAACCTACAACCACATAATCAAATCTGACAGAACACGGAATACTACGACACGATACGATAGCTCCTAAAATGGAAGCCGAATCCTCTAATTCAACAAAAGATATGGTAGCAACGGAGATACTCTTGATATTGAGGGCTGACTTCCACTGTCCTACAAAAAACTCACAAATACACTCATACCAAAGTATCCCGGCTAACACGCCAGAGGCGAAAATATTCGGTATAAATTATAGACTGTGATGATAGCAGAGATCCCTTGATACTTTACCATTGTTCTACCAAAACTATTATGGCATCGGCTAACTGTTTGCTCACCCACAATGTATCACTATGAATATTTATCTAATTACCCATTGTTATATTCATTTACATATTCCTACGAAGTAGGCTACAGATCGCAAATTGTCCGGTAATGAGTGAGTGAGTCAGTCAGTCAGTCAGTCAGTCCATCCGAATCCTTTCGTCGGCAAAATAAGGAGAACCGTTGACATTAGAACCTTGATTTTTGGCATGAACGTGCATTAGGGCATTGTTACCAGCAAGTTCTGAGCTGACCGAATTCTGACGGAAATTAGGGCTTTGGGCATTGACGGTTCTCTGATATGGGTTCCAGCCCACTTTGACATCGCCTGAAATGAGAATGCCGACACAACTGCTAAAACTGGTTACAGAGAGAAAAAGTTGATATCAGCATAGGACTAAGAGCAACCGAATTCAGTCCAATCAGCCGACAAAAAAATAGAAGCAAAATGACAGAAAGTTTGGAATGTGGAATCTACCGGACGGTGGCTATACGAAGTTAACAACAAAAAATTTAAACAGGAAAACGACCATTCAAAATGAAACAACGACGCGGCGACAAAATCGTCACACGGCTTAGGGTAGGGATTTTTCGATGCTTTCTCAAATAGGTCCAAGATGTGCAGCTGCCGTGATCTGGTTGAAAAAATAATAACATAATATACAATCGTCTAGTCCGTCATTCAATATTCAGCCGCCGCTCATTACATAATTTCCGCGCCCAATATCTAAAGACATATTTCATATAACAGCATTAGCCTATCTCATATCCCAATGCAGCGAAAATATCACCCAACGCCAGAAACTTATGGACGAAATACAACACGTTAGCTTAATTTCACCTTGGCAAATATGCTTGACCCTCCGATGATGATCGTGCCAATGTAACCTACAACCACATAATCAAATCTGACAGAACACGGAATACTATGACACGATACGATAGCTCCTAAAATGGAAGCCGAATCCTCTAATTCAACAAAAGATATGGTAGCAAAAGATATGGTAGCAACGGAGATCCACTGTCCTACAAAAAACTCACAAATACACTCATACCAAAGTATCACGGCTAACACACCAGAGGCGAAAATATTCGGTATAAATTATAGACTGTGATGATAGCAGAGATCCCTTGATACTTTACCATTGTTCTACCGAAACTATTATGGCATCGGCCAACTGTTTGCTCACCCACAATGTATCACTATGAATATTTATCTAATTATCCATTGTTATATTCATTTACATATTCCTACGAAGTAGGCTACAGATCGCAAATTGTCCGGTAATGAGTGAGCCATTCAGTCAGTCAGTCAGTCCATCCGAATCCTTTCGTCGGCAAAATAAGGAGAACCGTTGGCATTAGAACCTTGATTTTTGGCATGAACGTGCATTAGGGCATTGTTACCAGCAAGTTCTGAGCTGAAAATTTGATTTATAATGACTTTTTTTATTATTTATTGATGGCTCAGCGAGTGCACTGTCATGCCCATCGGGAACCTTTGGCTGTATGTTTCACTATATATATAACACAGTACAAAACCTGGTGGGATATGCCATCCGTAATTGTTTTGAGAGCTAGAGGTCACAGCAGTGTAGCTGGATCACCCCCAATAGGCCTATAAACAGATCAGAACTAACAGTCTGATAGGCTTGGGATTCGAGAATGCAGTTAATACTGCCATGGTGTAATAATTAAATTGTTCTTAGAGATCAGAGCAGGGGAGACAAAAATAAACAGATCTGTCTGGGGGTTAAAAGAATATCACAACAGATGGTACCGGTATTACATTAAACCATCGACAGTGCAGATTCTATTAGTTCACATGTTGACGTCTTTATTAATTTATTTCCGTTCCAGAGGACATTTGAACAGCTGCCGTTAACTTGAGACACACACTTTTGCTATATACACACATGAAATTAAACAGATATGTAATCAGTATTAAGAGGCTGTATTTAAGATGCTACATGTAAGTACAATCCTCAAATTCTACATTCATCAGACTGCCGATACCCAAAATGTGTTGTCTCATATATCTAGGTAACAACGTGATGTAGAGATGCTATTCATTCGTCTTTATATACCGGTCATGCTCAGGAGAATAACATAGAATCATTATTATCTTGTGCAGAGAAGGTGTTGGTCTTGAGTTGAATTACCGTAAACTACATAAATGCTACCTTTCTACTATAGGACTATATAAGAATTTGTTGTATTGTTGGGAAAATAATGCGATTCAAAAAGTTGAGGTTTTTTTGTCCTGGACAAGGGCACTGAAAACCATTAAAGAGATGTAATTGTATTTTCACACGTAAAGCCTGAAATCTACTGAACTTTTTATTATTCAATCTGTTTCCTTTAGTTAATAAATTGTAAAATTAAATCGGCGATCGTTATTTATTTTTGGAATGAAGGCGCATTAGGAGACTGTTACCAACAAGTTCTGAGTTGACCTACTTTTGAAGAAAATTTCTGGTGATTTTTGATGACAATCACTGGTGATTCTAACTTGGGCAGTGCCCATCTTAATATAGGCAGGATTTCAACTGGGGGTGGGGATTTCCAAGAGTTCAGTTCGCGTCGGAGTCCTAATGCCTACCCTACTTCGTAGATCCTGTGACGTTAGTCACACTGCTCATGTTTAATTATTTCTTGCTATTTATCATGTGTGACTGAGAGCAAAAATTCTTTCTGATACAGGCACAAAACTGAAGACCATGGACGGGACAGACCTGAAACAGCTCACATATGACGAAAATAAGAATAAGACAGCGCCCTGAGTGACAACGCCCCAAGGAAAGAACGTCCAAATACAGAATAATAAACCCGACCTGACGAGAAACCCATAATATCCCAGCGAACACAAAATATTACCCCTTTTCACGCAAATAGGACGTAGCCTGTCATCTTTTATCCTGATACACACTCCAACCACTGTTATATATCTGAAGACTCCCAGTTCTGCCAGATTTCTCTGAACGGTGTTGTGCGTTCGAGGGGATACAAAGACAAAGGAATCTTCTACGCAATTACACGTGCATTGAATGTACACATATTTAACAGTATAACGGACTGTCTAGAATAGATCGACGAACTTGTATATACAACAGCCTCCGCTCGATGTTTTTATAATATCTTTCTTTTTGTTATCAACAGAACTAATAAAAGTTCTGTGAAATATAAATAAAGCATGATGGGCCGCAAAATCCTTACGGAAGCGGTACTTAAACTACAATCTCAAAAATACATTGTATCCGTAGATTAATTATCGTGAATTTCACAGAGACAGTGACATTACAGATTTTAAAATCACTGACGGGCTGGGATATGATGGTTTAAATATTCAACTTCCCATTGTACCGTATACCTCACGAAATTTCGTTTTTAGACGCTAGAACAGAACAATTTTGTTTTCCAAATTTGGTATATGGCTAACGGTATTCCATTTCCTCCCCTTATACCCATAGCTCAAGTTAAAATATCCTTTCTGGACAATAAAATTAGCACGACACAACGGATTCTTTCAAAATTATGGTATGTGGATATCTTGTTAAAATATGTTGCTTGGGATCGTTTTTCATCTATATTAGAATAATTCACTGGAACGAATTTAATTAGAACGATTGAAGGGCTTCTAATCCAGATTTGGTACATGGATGTCCTGCCACTTCGGGTTGCCCACCGTCCACTCACACCCTTAGGTGGCATCACATTATAGTCAATTTAAATTTAGTTTCCGCACAATGCAATTAGAATGACTTACAAATTTAGTATGTGAATACCTTGCTATACAATGTGTCTACATATGCACAGAGGTTGTGCTACCTGGGTTCTTGATGTTCGGTTCCGTCCTCATACACCCATGGATGGCGCCACGAGTGTCGACTGGAATCGCGTTCCATCTACATATACCCACAGGTTGCTTGACATGGGACCAACCTGACATTCGTTTTCCGTCAGAACGAATTTATGGATTTGTTGTTTTTTTCTTCAAATTTAGTATATAAATATCTTGCCACAACATGTCACTTGATATTGCGCTACGTCCACATACACATCTTGGTGGTGCCACCTGAAGGTAAACTTGAACTTCAGTTCATGCACAATGCAATTCGAAGGCGAATTCTTTGATTTGTGAAGACCTTGCCACAATATATTGCTTGGGATCACTATCTTTGGAAATACTGAATGTTTCTTTACTTCATGTGCAAATGAGTTGCCTCTTCGGTAACACTTGATCGACTGTATCTTGTTTAACTTCATACGTGAAGATAGGGTATTTCAGTTGATTCGTAATTTCTTTCTGGTATGCTGGGCGCATTTCGGACTAAATTAACTTTTCGAAAGCGGTACCTGCAAATTCTGTTGTTTCCGCTTTCGGAAAGTTTTGTTGTTGTTCAAACTTTTTGAAACTAAATTATATTCGGTGAGCAGAGTCCCCCGGAATACATAAATTTGCACTGGACAGGATCCGGTCAAGTTCACAAGACGAGAAAAATGTAAATACTATTGTTGTTGCCTCGACACATATCTCCTCTGGAAATATATTTCCATGCAGTATGCGTACACATTAAAATAGTAACGAACGCCGACTTCACGGGAAAGAACGTACGAGTGTTGAAAACTGGGGTCTTCATAATCCGAGAACCTGAACCTGTCAAGTGCGACACTCAGATCAAGGAACAAGATTTGCAACGTATGATCGTACAGCAACATTAACAGGGATTTTCGCACAAATTGTCTCTCCAACGCTATCGTTGTCAACAAACAAATTGCGAACTATAAACACCAGGCATATATATTATAAGTAATCTGACTTATCGCAAACTCAGACAGATGCAAACCCGCACTCAGACGGCAAACACCACGAGGTGGACAGCTTACCATATTACCAGGTCATCAATTTACATTTACAACAGTCTACGGTGACAGCACAGCGCTGACATGAGTTATCGCCTGGTGGGCGCTGAGAACCGGGTTTGAGCCGATCGCCCGGAACCAAAGAACAAAAAAATAGTCCACGGATTCAAGCAATCCCTGGGCGAAGAAATGAATATGAAATACACTCAAATTCAGATTTCGTTTTATTTCTAATTAACATGAAACGATTACGACTGTTTTTTCTTCATCTTCTGGTTAATACCCTGATATAAGACTCAAACACAGTGAAAATCACTGGCGGAGTGATACAGGTCAACCCAGGGTCACAGCATTATAGTGCACGTACACATTTGCATATATTTCGTGAGTGGCAGCATAGTCTGGTCGCACCGCTACGCGGTGGCGATCCAGACAAAAATAGTCCACGGGTTTAAGCAATCCCTGGGCGAAGAAATGAATATGAAATACACTCAAATTCAGATTTCGTTTTATTTCTAGTTCACATGAAACGATTACGACTGTTTTTTTCTTCATTTTCTGGTTAATACCGTGATATAAGACTCAACACAGTGAAAATCACTGGCGGAGTGATACAGGTTAACCCAGGGTCATCCCATTATAGTGCACGTACACATTTGCATAAATTTCGTGAGTGGCAGCATAGTCTGGTCGACACCGCTACGCGGTGACGATCCAGACAAAAATGGACCCATTCGCTCAGTTGTTTTAGCGAATATTTGAGTGAAATAATCTCCATAAAAGAAGATCAGGATCCTAAGTAGGCCATTTCACGAAATCGAATATCTAGCTACGGAAATTAGGGCTTTGGGCATTGACGGTTCTCTGATATGGGTTCCAGCCCACTTTGACATCGCCTGAAATGAGAATGCCGACAAAACTGCTAAAACTGGTTACAGAGAGAAAAAGTTGATATCAGCATAGGACTAAGAGCAACCGAATTCAGTCCAATCATCCGACAAAAAAATAGAAGCAAAATGACAGAAAGTTTGGAATGTGGAATCCACCGGGCCGTGGTTATACGAAGTTAACAACAAAAGTTTAAAACAGGACCATTCGAAATGAAACAACGACGCGGCGACAAAATCGTCACACGGCTTAGGTAGGAAAGCAGGTCTAAACCCATATTTTTCGATGCTATTCTCAAATAGGTCCAAGATGTACAGCTGGCGTGATCTGGTTGAAAAAATAATAGCATAATATACAATCGTCTAGTCCATCATTCAATATTCAGCCGCCGTTCATTACATAATTTCCGCGCCCAATATCCAAAGACATATTTCATATAACAGCATTAGCCTATCTCATATCCCAATGCAGCGAAAATATCACCCAACGCCAGAAACTTATGGACGAAATACAACACGTTAGCCTAATTTCACCTTGGCAAATATGCTTGACCCTCCGATGATGATCGTGCCAATGTAACCTACAACCACATAATCAAATCTGACAGAACACGGAATACTACGACACGATACGATAGCTCCTAAAATGGAAGCCGAATCCTCTAATTCAACAAAAGATATGGTAGCAACGGAGATACTCTTGATATTGAGGGCTGACTTCCACTGTCCTACAAAAAACTCACAAATACACTCATACCAAAGTATCCCGGCTAACACGCCAGAGGCGAAAATATTCGGTATAAATTATAGACTGTGATGATAGCAGAGATCCCTTGATACTTTACCATTGTTCTACCAAAACTATTATGGCATCGGCTAACTGTTTGCTCACCCACAATGTATCACTATGAATATTTATCTAATTACCCATTGTTATATTCATTTACATATTCCTACGAAGTAGGCTACAGATCGCAAATTGTCCGGTAATGAGTGAGTGAGTCAGTCAGTCAGTCAGTCAGTCCATCCGAATCCTTTCGTCGGCAAAATAAGGAGAACCGTTGACATTAGAACCTTGATTTTTGGCATGAACGTGCATTAGGGCATTGTTACCAGCAAGTTCTGAGCTGACCGAATTCTGACGGAAATTAGGGCTTTGGGCATTGACGGTTCTCTGATATGGGTTCCAGCCCACTTTGACATCGCCTGAAATGAGAATGCCGACACAACTGCTAAAACTGGTTACAGAGAGAAAAAGTTGATATCAGCATAGGACTAAGAGCAACCGAATTCAGTCCAATCAGCCGACAAAAAAATAGAAGCAAAATGACAGAAAGTTTGGAATGTGGAATCTACCGGACGGTGGCTATACGAAGTTAACAACAAAAAATTTAAACAGGAAAACGACCATTCAAAATGAAACAACGACGCGGCGACAAAATCGTCACACGGCTTAGGGTAGGGATTTTTCGATGCTTTCTCAAATAGGTCCAAGATGTGCAGCTGCCGTGATCTGGTTGAAAAAATAATAACATAATATACAATCGTCTAGTCCGTCATTCAATATTCAGCCGCCGCTCATTACATAATTTCCGCGCCCAATATCTAAAGACATATTTCATATAACAGCATTAGCCTATCTCATATCCCAATGCAGCGAAAATATCACCCAACGCCAGAAACTTATGGACGAAATACAACACGTTAGCTTAATTTCACCTTGGCAAATATGCTTGACCCTCCGATGATGATCGTGCCAATGTAACCTACAACCACATAATCAAATCTGACAGAACACGGAATACTATGACACGATACGATAGCTCCTAAAATGGAAGCCGAATCCTCTAATTCAACAAAAGATATGGTAGCAAAAGATATGGTAGCAACGGAGATCCACTGTCCTACAAAAAACTCACAAATACACTCATACCAAAGTATCACGGCTAACACACCAGAGGCGAAAATATTCGGTATAAATTATAGACTGTGATGATAGCAGAGATCCCTTGATACTTTACCATTGTTCTACCGAAACTATTATGGCATCGGCCAACTGTTTGCTCACCCACAATGTATCACTATGAATATTTATCTAATTATCCATTGTTATATTCATTTACATATTCCTACGAAGTAGGCTACAGATCGCAAATTGTCCGGTAATGAGTGAGCCATTCAGTCAGTCAGTCAGTCCATCCGAATCCTTTCGTCGGCAAAATAAGGAGAACCGTTGGCATTAGAACCTTGATTTTTGGCATGAACGTGCATTAGGGCATTGTTACCAGCAAGTTCTGAGCTGAAAATTTGATTTATAATGACTTTTTTTATTATTTATTGATGGCTCAGCGAGTGCACTGTCATGCCCATCGGGAACCTTTGGCTGTATGTTTCACTATATATATAACACAGTACAAAACCTGGTGGGATATGCCATCCGTAATTGTTTTGAGAGCTAGAGGTCACAGCAGTGTAGCTGGATCACCCCCAATAGGCCTATAAACAGATCAGAACTAACAGTCTGATAGGCTTGGGATTCGAGAATGCAGTTAATACTGCCATGGTGTAATAATTAAATTGTTCTTAGAGATCAGAGCAGGGGAGACAAAAATAAACAGATCTGTCTGGGGGTTAAAAGAATATCACAACAGATGGTACCGGTATTACATTAAACCATCGACAGTGCAGATTCTATTAGTTCACATGTTGACGTCTTTATTAATTTATTTCCGTTCCAGAGGACATTTGAACAGCTGCCGTTAACTTGAGACACACACTTTTGCTATATACACACATGAAATTAAACAGATATGTAATCAGTATTAAGAGGCTGTATTTAAGATGCTACATGTAAGTACAATCCTCAAATTCTACATTCATCAGACTGCCGATACCCAAAATGTGTTGTCTCATATATCTAGGTAACAACGTGATGTAGAGATGCTATTCATTCGTCTTTATATACCGGTCATGCTCAGGAGAATAACATAGAATCATTATTATCTTGTGCAGAGAAGGTGTTGGTCTTGAGTTGAATTACCGTAAACTACATAAATGCTACCTTTCTACTATAGGACTATATAAGAATTTGTTGTATTGTTGGGAAAATAATGCGATTCAAAAAGTTGGGGTTTTTTTGTCCTGGACAAGGGCACTGAAAACCATTAAAGAGATGTAATTGTATTTTCACACGTAAAGCCTGAAATCTACTGAACTTTTTATTATTCAATCTGTTTCCTTTAGTTAATAAATTGTAAAATTAAATCGGCGATCGTTATTTATTTTTGGAATGAAGGCGCATTAGGAGACTGTTACCAACAAGTTCTGAGTTGACCTACTTTTGAAGAAAATTTCTGGTGATTTTTGATGACAATCACTGGTGATTCTAACTTGGGCAGTGCCCATCTTAATATAGGCAGGATTTCAACTGGGGGTGGGGATTTCCAAGAGTTCAGTTCGCGTCGGAGTCCTAATGCCTACCCTACTTCGTAGATCCTGTGACGTTAGTCACACTGCTCATGTTTAATTATTTCTTGCTATTTATCATGTGTGACTGAGAGCAAAAATTCTTTCTGATACAGGCACAAAACTGAAGACCATGGACGGGACAGACCTGAAACAGCTCACATATGACGAAAATAAGAATAAGACAGCGCCCTGAGTGACAACGCCCCAAGGAAAGAACGTCCAAATACAGAATAATAAACCCGACCTGACGAGAAACCCATAATATCCCAGCGAACACAAAATATTATCCCTTTTCACGCAAATAGGACGTAGCCTGTCATCTTTTATCCTGATACACACTCCAACCACTGTTATATATCTGAAGACTCCCAGTTCTGCCAGATTTCTCTGAACGGTGTTGTGCGTTCGAGGGGATACAAAGACAAAGGAATCTTCTACGCAATTACACGTGCATTGAATGTACACATATTTAACAGTATAACGGACTGTCTAGAATAGATCGACGAACTTGTATATACAACAGCCTCCGCTCGATGTTTTTATAATATCTTTCTTTTTGTTATCAACAGAACTAATAAAAGTTCTGTGAAATATAAATAAAGCATGATGGGCCGCAAAATCCTTACGGAAGCGGTACTTAAACTACAATCTCAAAAATACATTGTATCCGTAGATTAATTATCGTGAATTTCACAGAGACAGTGACATTACAGATTTTAAAATCACTGACGGGCTGGGATATGATGGTTTAAATATTCAACTTCCCATTGTACCGTATACCTCACGAAATTTCGTTTTTAGACGCTAGAACAGAACAATTTTGTTTTCCAAATTTGGTATATGGCTAACGGTATTCCATTTCCTCCCCTTATACCCATAGCTCAAGTTAAAATATCCTTTCTGGACAATAAAATTAGCACGACACAACGGATTCTTTCAAAATTATGGTATGTGGATATCTTGTTAAAATATGTTGCTTGGGATCGTTTTTCATCTATATTAGAATAATTCACTGGAACGAATTTAATTAGAACGATTGAAGGGCTTCTAATCCAGATTTGGTACATGGATGTCCTGCCACTTCGGGTTGCCCATCGTCCACTCACACCCTTAGGTGGCATCACATTATAGTCAATTTAAATTTAGTTTCCGCACAATGCAATTAGAATGACTTACAAATTTAGTATGTGAATACCTTGCTATACAATGTGTCTACATATGCACAGAGGTTGTGCTACCTGGGTTCTTGATGTTCGGTTCCGTCCTCATACACCCATGGATGGCGCCACGAGTGTCGACTGGAATCGCGTTCCATCTACATATACCCACAGGTTGCTTGACATGGGACCAACCTGACATTCGTTTTCCGTCAGAACGAATTTATGGATTTGTTGTTTTTTTCTTCAAATTTAGTATATAAATATCTTGCCACAACATGTCACTTGATATTGCGCTACGTCCACATACACATCTTGGTGGTGCCACCTGAAGGTAAACTTGAACTTCAGTTCATGCACAATGCAATTCGAAGGCGAATTCTTTGATTTGTGAAGACCTTGCCACAATATATTGCTTGGGATCACTATCTTTGGAAATACTGAATGTTTCTTTACTTCATGTGCAAATGAGTTGCCTCTTCGGTAACACTTGATCGACTGTATCTTGTTTAACTTCATACGTGAAGATAGGGTATTTCAGTTGATTCGTAATTTCTTTCTGGTATGCTGGGCGCATTTCGGACTAAATTAACAACAATCCTGATTATAGAGTAAGGATTGTTGTGACCCATAGGCGAAGTCAATATATGAAATATGACCCGTCCATTTGACTATTGAAGTTTCGGTATACTGAGATTCATCACTCCTTGAATTATCCCATGGTTCGTCCTAAATTACTCTTAGCATTGTCTCGGTCAGACAAGACAATATAAGGTTACAGCCAGACAAAGTTCCTCATGGATATGCTGAACTCCAGACTAGCATATGGAGTAAAAATAGTTCATGTGCTTGAGATACTGTTAAGTGCTACTGCATTTTTTAGACTGTGTACATTAATTTTGGTCATGCAGTTTATGATTCAGTAGATTATATACATTATGAATTGTAATGCAAACTTATTAAGCGAATGTGTGTAAAATCTTAATTCAATCCCACCGTAAAATGCCTGGCAGTGCAAATGCATCCTGGCAGTAAAGCCGTAAAAGAACTGAACAAAGCGGGGACGTGGAATGAGACGGAAAAAAAATGCCAAAGGGTATTCCAATCGCTTCAGAGCCGATGTGTCGCATAGCAAAAATTATTCTCACATTTCACTTTACATATCGCTAGAATCTCCACCGAGATTTGATTTGACTGGGTTAGGAACCAAAAATCCGAAAGGATCCGAGATATAATTTATGAGCAGTAGAATAAATACTCTAATTCTTTATGAGGCTCGTTCGGCGTTTCAAGAACCCTTGATTTAAACACACAGGCAATCACTATAAAGGCCACCACAACCGTTCACAATATATGCGACGACCCGTACCACGCAAATAAATCAAATGATAACTTATTTCAAGCATTGTGACACAATTTTGTTTGTTTGTTTTCTACTTTGATATCCTCTTTGGCCATGCTTCCGTCCATATCCAATATTTAAGGTTTCTTGTCCGAAATAAAACGAAATGCTACAAAAAACACTTGACTGATCATCCTTTTCACTATCTGAACGGATTATCCACTGGATAATGAGCCTGAATCAGTCTAAAAATACATATTCGGTTTCTGTATACGGTATATATAATAAATCAAAATGGTGTAATATAGGCTCCATATATTTCCATGTGCAATATAAACAATGAATTATACCCATAAAAAAACAATATTTTCGACGCTCATCAAAAGAAGTCTATATACATATGATTCTGGTAAAAGGGATCAGTTAGAAAGATTTTCGGATATAGCCCCTGAGGATGGCAAATATGATAATTTGACAATATTGGTTTATTGGTTTTTCATATTGTAAATTACAAAAAAATAATTATAAAAAAAATTTATTGATCACGTTGTTAAAAAAAACGTCTGTCCAGTTTATTTAGTCGTCTAATTTGGAGCATGTCAAAAACAAATAGTTAACTCTGCATAAATTTTCTATTTGATTCCTAAATCGTAAACCTGCTTTAATTCAATGCCTTAATCTCCATTAAGCTGCACAATCAAACGTAGAAAACGGAAGTTAAAACTAAAAGTTAACTCCCCTAGGAGAGTTGTCCGCCCCTAGGAGAGCTCTCCCACTCATCCCAGTGAGGTTACTATAAAAGGCACTGCCAAATCATTCTAGTCCTCTTTCTCCTGTTTGCTCTCGACAGTGCACATCTAGAAGAAGTGTTTGATTCAATTACAACTGTTTGTTGTTGTTGTTTCGCTGGTTATATCCTTTACCAAGTGTGACTTGTGTTGTTTATGTCGGAATTTCTTATTGCTTTGGTATATCTGAGGTTCCGACTACTATTCCTTGTCGCACGTGTGGGCAGGTTTTTGTCCCCTTTGGACGCCCACACGGCTTGTTTTTGTTGTAAAGAGTTGTGTTATCGGGCGACCACGTGCGCCGAATGTGTGTTATGGGACGCGTCGACTTGGAGGAATTATGCCCAAGCTCGACGTGCTTACCTTTTACATGCGTGTGATGACCCGTCTATTTCGGAGGTCGACAGACGGGTATTGGAAATTTCCCTGGTCAATGATATGAAATGTAATGAGGATCTCGACCGAGTTGGCTTGATTTATCTCAGAGTATTCAAGGTCCAGTTTCACCCGCGTCGGTATATATTCCTCCCAGTGGCACTATTCCACAGGAAGATAATTCTCGGCTGTTAGACAGCTTGACCTGTACCGGTGCTGCATTGTCTGGGGTCTCTACCAAACCCGTTCCATTGTCCGGCTTAACAAAGACCAAGTCGGTCTTGCCGGTACATTCCATTGTCTCCGTCAGACAAAAGAATTCTTTGCCACATGTTATTTCGCCTTTCTATCGGTTTACCACATGTTTCTTCTAAAAAGAAGAAAGCAAATAAACATCGTCGTGTGTCAATTTCTCCGTTGCGGGCTATATCTAAACATAGTTTATCTAATCCGTTTCTCGATCTATGGAGGTTGTCGGGGCGAATGTTGGACTCGCTTGAGTCAGCCACGTGTTTAGTGTCTTCGGACGGACGTCGCTAAAATTATTTTGCTTGTCGGAGATTTGAAAATTTTAGTCTTGATTTTTCTATCTTGAAATGATCGTCTGACGATGTTTTTCTAAAGTATTTATGAAATCTCATGCTTAACTAATAACACAGTCCTGCATTAGGGCAGTGTGTATTCAATTTGCGTCTCCACACAAACAATGAGTTTCGGCCCGCTGTGTTTGATGTGGGCTTTTATTGGCTCTCACCATTCCGTTTTGTTTTCGGTCAGTATGTGAGCCTATTGTGATCTGTGCTATAAACGAACAGGTTTTTGTTTCGTTGATTCACGATTTTATCCATTGATTTGTTGTATAAATCTTTACGAGTATTGTGAATACTATCCTCGTTCTGACGCGGGAGGTTCGTTTTCCCCGGCGGGGGAAATCTGATTCTTTATTAGCAGTCCGACAATGTTCCATGTTGTTGTTGTATCTTTTGTTCGGACCTGCAGTTTTTGGTAGTTTTTCACCTTCATGCATTCAATTCTTTGGTCCTACCAAAAAGGGTAATCTCTTGTTATATCAAGTATTATTATGTGATTTTGATATCCTGTGTTCAAGAGAGAACTTACAGAGGTTTTATCTGCCTTTCATGCTTACGTGATTGTTGCATTTGTGTACGTAACCACAACTCAACCCTATTTACTACGACCATTTGTTGCATTTTAATGAGCTTCTTTACTGATCTCTTTATGTAATTAATGGTGTGTCGAACAACAAAGAGATCACGTGTTGGTTTATCGTGAGTGAGTAAACCTATTCACCCACTGTTTATTGTGAAAGTGTGCTATTCTTTGAAACACATTTCTGTTATTTACATTGTGATTTGTTTGTTTTTCACCGAGTTGGTCCCATCTGTATACTGTATTACGCTTATAATTCAGTTTATTTAGTCGTCTAATTTGGAGCATGTCAAAAACAAATAGTTAACTCTGCATAAATTTTCTTTTTCGCAGCATGTAGAACATGAATTGCAGGCAAGCACCTAAAAGGTGCGTGGACCCCTCAGCCTGTTTTTTTTTAGTCAAGTAGGATCAGGGCTGCATCTAGAGCCAGTTTAGTTTTGGAAAACATATGGACACCCAAAACTCAAATGAAACAAAAAATGAAAGTGTTGTTGTTGTTCAATTTGAAAGGATTTCTGAAGGAAATACTCCTAGAAAAAGCTTCTGGAAGCCTCAATATCGATCCGATTGCATAGCTGGGTATTGAATTTCAAGTTAATAAACCTCTGTTTTGTGATTGATCACAGGCTCTTTGTGCCGAAATTCACTTAAAAAAATTGGACCCTCAATAATGAATTACGAAAAGGAACTGGGAGTTTGGGATCGGAACCTGCAAAAAATCCCTGGATACCGTATATAACAGACTTCGGTTTCACGGTAGTGGTGTGCTGGGATTACAGCATGCAAGGAAGTGTAGCTTTATCAGTGGAAATTTATGCATTGCACAAGTGTGATAACAAGTAAACACACTTATTGACACAGGCCCACCCTTATCATTATTTTTTTTGGGGGGGGGGCCATAAGCTCCAGGTATGCAAACTGATTCAAAATTGCACACAGTCAGGTTAAAAATGGGCTCTCCTAATCACTCGTTTTACATAATTTCCAAGGTACAGTAACATGTTTGGTGACAAAAATTGAAGCATTATGTTGTACCAGTTAAATGTGTGGACACAAATATGGTTCATGCAAAAGTTTTAGAATAAATCATATGATGTACATGTAGAATAGAATGATTTAATAGCAAAATTTAAGAAAAATGTTGTCCTTCATTCAATGAGAACCATGAATGGACCAGGCTTTCTTGTATCAGGGAACCTTCAAAATTCACAACAAAACATGCAACCAAGGGTTCCCGATGGGCATAGATAACAGTGCAAAAGCTAAGCCATCAATAAATTAAAAAATTTAAAAAAATTAAAAATCATGAAATTATCACAGCCATCTGAAAATCTAATCATTTCATCTGTTAACATTCAGGAAGCTCTCACCAAAGTTTGGTCAGGCCCGACTTGATAGATCTGCAGATATTCAGCGGACAAGAACATGTTGATGGGCATAGATAACAGTGCAGAAGCTAAGCCATCAATAAATAATAATTTTTTTTTTTTAAATCATGACATCATCATAGCCATCTGAAAATCTAATCATTTCATCTGTCAACATTCAGGAAGCTCTCACCAAAGTTTGGTCAGGCCCGACTTCATAGATCTGCAGATATTCAGCGGACAAGAACATGTTGATGGGCATAGATAACAGCGCAAAAGCTACGCCATCAATAAATAATAAAAAAAATAATTAAAAATCATGACATCATCACAGCCATCTGAAAATCTAATCATTTCATCTGTCAACATTCAGGAAGCTCTCACCAAAGTTTGGTCAGGCCCGACTTCATAGATCTGCAAATATTTAGCGGACAAGAAAATGTTGACGGACGGACGGACGGACGGACGCTGGGACGGACGGACGCTAGGACGGACGGACGCTAGGACGGACGGACGTACGTACATGGCAACGACAAGACCCCACAGCCCTATGGGCTGAGGGGTAACAAACTGAACTCTTTAAAATGACTACCATTAATTTCTCCGTGATATCCATAATATATCACGCTTGAAATAACTTGTAATTCTCTCCATATAAAACTCCAGTACAGTTGTTTCATGTATCGGGCCTCAATTACACAGGGAGATGTCATAATCTGTTCATGCTCTCTGGCACAAAGGTCATTGATGCCGTATAAAGTAATAACAGACGGTCCGTGGGAGTTTCGCTTAAATCCCATGCCCAGTGAAATTGCCACTTGATAAACCGCACACACCTCTATGACGGCATTGTTGACCTTTGTGCTTGTAATTGAGCCCTGGTCATCTCATCCAGATGCAGATCTAGTAGAGGAGGAGTATGTAGATCGATGTAGGTCGTATAGAAAGCATTTTTATGACATCCACTGTCCTTGTGGTGTATGAAAAGGTGCGAAATAATTATATTCTTGAAATAAAAAATATATATAATCACAACAACAACAACATCGAAGAAGACACCCACTGCTACCCAAGCCACTGTGTCATGTCAGCAGTGTTTTGAGTAAAATATGTCAAGGGCATTTATATCGCCATAACATGATAACCTGCCTGGCCTTTGAGAATAAGGCACACTCCGGTATAATACGATCGTGTAAAATATGTATAGGCCTTTATAACCTTGTATAATGTTACGCTCTACGTGTGTAGGCCTACGTTCATGCATATATTGTATTCATCTCAGGTGTTTGAAAAGTTCGCCTACATATTTGAAACACCATTCACAAGAGCAATATAACATCGATCAGTGATAGTACACCTTAAGAAATATCCCCACAGATGACCTTTTCGTCCTAGTTTAGAGACGCATTGAACTGGTGTTCTAGTCAACAAACTAGACAGGGTGAGTCAATAAAAATGTCCACCTGTGGTTTTGTTAATTAATTCATCTGAAGATATAATTCATTGTGTATATGAATATAACACAACGAAGGGAACTCCGTCTCTGTGCTATATCCACCAATTGTACATGTATGTTTTATTTCTGGACAAATATATACAGATAATGAATGTGTATACCAATGACGCTCTCACATAAAGTGGAAATGCATGAAAAGGCTTCCTCTCTGAGAGTTGTTACTTGGCATTGGAAAAATGTGCAACAGAAATATCTGAAATAGATAAAACAGTGAAGAGTCTGATTCCTGTCTTCATCAACTGCTCTGTTCATTCATTTCTGCATTATGGAGGGAATGCACTTTCCTTTCGTGAGCGCCATTTGTATAAACACTATATATATTTTTTCTTCCATGAATAAAACATACCATGGTTGAATATGGTGGAGGGATGAAGTACCCTTCCATATACACAGTAAATTGTAACTTCATATGAATAAATAAACAAAACCACAGGTGGACATTTTTTTGTCTCACCCTGTATTTGTTGTCAGAAATATACTCTGACATGCAGATCAAGCAGATATTTAATAATTCCGATATATATATGACAGCAGATAAAACAAAATTACTAAATACATGTGTTTTATGTTGGATATGCATATCGGATTATGTTGTCACTTATACGGAAGTCGGGTAGGCTACAATAACTAAAGTATAAGCTTTTTGCTCAATGGGTTGTACGTGAAAATGATTTGAAACTGCCAAAATTTCGAAATTCTAAACTTTCTCATATCAACGAACGAATATCATAACTTGTTTTACTAAAAACAAATCGCGGAGAATACAATCCTACCTACAAGTTATTTTTCCAGCGATTTCATTTTCCTTACCTTATCATATCAGGAAGAAATATGAAAAACTTTTAGCTAAATCCAGGAAGTGATCAGGAAAGGAATTAGCAATAGGCCGAAAGCTCGTTCACAGCCAGGAAAAGATGATAAACACCACCCCAAAATGATAACGGCCCCATCAACAATGTCGACATCCCCAAAGGGTATGCTCGGTTTCACAGGCTCGCCCCACTTTGTCCCTGCCCTCAACATGCTCAATATAATAACAAAAGTTGAGCTTTACGATCTGGCTTTGACACATACGGACACACTCCAGAAAATGAGGTTCTGTTTACATCCGACCGAACAACGTCCTCAGTTTTGCACATGGACCTTGCACATGGACCTTTCATATGCTCATTCATATCAACGGGAAAATAAATTGAAAAGCATTCTTTTTATCGCTATACGCTGTATGAAAACGGAGGCATATTTTATTATGTCACTTCTGGCGATCTGACTCACAGGTGGGATACCTGTACGAAAATCTAACCGGTGACTGAGGTATTATGCCCAGTGATGTGGTTTCAACAATGCAATGTGATGAGTTAACGTCATCATCGTATTTCACCATCAGCCATATTTGGTGGTAGCCATCACCAATGAGCTTGTGTAGACATTCATTGGGCATCACCATCTTTTGGTGGCGAGCCCTGTAATCACCTTATTCGGTGATGACCTGATTCCGTGACCTTTTTGAGTGACGGAATTGGTAATCACATTTTCTTAGCAACAAGTAAGTGTGAAGAACAGACTCGATCACCAGGAAAGGTCTGGACCATCACAGTCTTTCCAGATGTGTTCTGTTAACGGCAGTCACTTCACCACGATTTATACCACCACGGCCAATGACACGTCAATACCCAAGTTTTGAGACGGTGAAAATAGTGGAACTCTCCATATAGGAGGTGACAAATCGCTGTCTCATGTGACCTATGGTAGGGGCAAACTGCCTAGGAAGTGATGGCCAACTTTTGAAATTACGAAACTATTAAAATAAATTAAGTTTTAAGTAAACGAAGAGAAATGTACACTGGTCCAAATCAAAATGCATTTTGGCCACGGAATTGAAACCAGTATTATGCAGGATCATACATTCTGATATATTTGACTGGCATTCTGACCGCACGAAAACCTCTGAGTATGGACTAAGTTAATCTCCCTACGCAGAAGAGTTCTAATTTCTTTGGCGCCGCACTCTAACCCAAACCTGCGAATCAAACGGCGGTGAGAAAAGAGGTCTGTGTACTGACAATAAATCATATGACCATAAAGGTCAACCTTCTGACTGCATATCTACAAACACGAGAAGAAAAATCATCCCTATAAATGATGATTTGTATCTCAGCCACGCTTTCATTGCAGGTGTTTATGTCGAAATATTGAATGAGATGACCACACGACCCCTAGCAAGTCCGACATCCTGTACTCAACCTCGGTACATAACGCTAGCGGTTCAGTCAATAAACTTGAAATTCAATTCAACAGTACAAAGTTCATAGATGGGATTAATACCCCCATGATTGTTTCCTTCAACTTGATTGCGCTGACTGATATGAACCCTGAATATAGTCCTTCGTCGCTCACCTAATATTGGTGCGAGATGTCTTATTCTTCAGATTTGACAACAATGGTAGCTGTAGTGAGTTCTACTTATGTTGAACACGCTCGGTACATTCATACATCTACCAATCATCTCTATACTTTTATTTTGAGGCACGAACCAACATGTCCACACGCGTATTCTCCTAGTAATAGAAACAATACGCGAATGCGTTACAAGAAAGGAATTTTGAAACTTTTAACTAGTTCTGATGACTAATATAAGAGCTTAGCTTATCGTTGCATTCAATATGAAATTAAAACTCTCTATATTTCTATGAGATTAATATCACCATGGACGGGGGGCACCAAAAACACTTATCCATACATGCGGATTCGAAATAAAGTAAGATACAAGCGTCTAGTCCTTCATTCAATATTCATCCGTCGTCCATTAAAGAATTTCCGCGTCCATAATCCAAACACCTACGGTAGTTCATATAAAAACATTAGCACCAAATTAAAAGGATAAATCATAGTATACATAAAACTAGGCTGATTTCCTGCAAGACAGAAGCGGTCAACAGTTTTCAATGATGCCAGCAAGACATCATGATGTTCCAAAAATATCAAATCCGTATCGCTGTTCAGTATTCTAAATCCATATGATATACGTTGTAAAGTCGTTATCTAGAGTATGATGTGTCTCACTCACACTTTGATTGTGACTGTTCATATGAACACTATGAGGATCTTGAAATACATAGGTTCATACGGTCCGTAGCACCTTTTTAGAAGCGGGGAGGGGGGTGTAAGGTATTGGTCCAAGTTCATCAAAATAAAAAGCCCACTCTGGAAAGGGAAGAATGTCGCGCCCGATAATGTTCCTTCTCTACATTTTTTTTTTTTTTTTTTTTTCCTAACTGACATTCTCGAGTGACGGGGGATCTATCAGGGTAGAAAGCGTTTCTCACAGCATGGTTAAAGGTAACATCTTAATCGTCATCAGTTCTGAAAAAATCCTTTCTGGATAGCAAAATTCCAGAACGGGACCTGCATATGAGGTCTACATTTCCGATCAGTAGGATTTGACATTGGATGCTGGACGAAATGATATTTAAGAAAAAACGTGGGTTGAAGTATTTTTCTTTTCACTGTGAAGGCCATTCTGTGTAATCTCTGTATTACAGAAAGGATAAGTTACTTTCTCGCATAATTTCGTGTGTCAGTGGCTTCACGAGTTCTGGGTTATTCCTTCTACGCGCGTAAACAGGACGACGAAACACTTGGAATCACTAAGAATTGTTCCGGCTTCAACTCTCCCCCATCCCTCGTCACATACACTACCACCCCAACAACTGTAGAGATCCCAAAATACAAATCAGCACAGAATCTTTACATACATGTATAAACGGGATTGGAGTAGGGCCTAAATGCAGTTTCGAAATGTGTGGATAGATACTTGAATTTACTTCGTTCACGTCCACGGCAGTCCGTGGGTCAATAACCAGATCGGTTTTGTTGACAAACTTTTCTGTTCGTTTTGTGATGGTAGTTTTCCATTCGTCATTAGATATCTGCCATGTAGGTTACATAGTACACACGCTCTAGTTGTAAGCGAGGTTACAGCCCAGATTAGTCATATCAGAATACTACGGAATTCTACATAACCTATATTTGAACTATTATGATTTGCATTTGGTAGTAACTTATGGAAGCCGGATGCGACCATCTCGTGTTTTCGCATTTTCGCATTGGTAATTGTAACACAAAACGCGACGCATTTTCGTATTTTCCCGTCACGTTTTTACGTTTTGTTCTTTCCTTGTTGTCGCGTTTTCGTGGTTTCGCCTTTTCGCGTCTTCGTTGTTTACGTTTGATACAGGTCATGCAGTGCGATGGGGGTTCAATGGGACTGTTACGCTAGCCACTAAGACTATAACCGTTTATCCTTCAGGCTGCCAATAAGAAATAACACCTCAACAGAATACGCATCTCGGGACGCTATAAAAGTGAGCACCACGAGTATGCCGGTTTTCAAGATGCCTTGGCATAAATGCTGAAAAAGAACACTCATATTGAAAATTTAATTGCTGCAAGGTAAGGTTTATTTAGATGCTCTAAACGTATACATGAGCAAGTATAACTGAGGCATTAGTTTGGGACCTTGGTAAGATGAATAATAGGGAATATACAGTAAAATACAGCAGAGAAAAAATCTAAGGAAGAATGAAAACAAGAAAATTTACAAAGAAAGTTAGGATAGTTCGGAAAGGATATAACTTAGCGGTCAGTGGACATATTACCTCAATTTAGAAAAAAAGCGACTGATTCAGCGAAATGTATACCTAAACTGAAATCTGATGATGGTAGTATAATTTGCAATAGGAGCGAGGTTATGAAAATTTATATAAAAAGATGCTAATTTTTGTGAAAACAAACTGGTGTTCAGGGGCAAGAAAATGCGAAAACACGAAAACGCGAATACACGACGCGAAAATGTGACACGAAAACGCTTTCGCATCGCGTTTTCGCGTTCTCGCGTCGCGTATTCGCGCTACTATATTATCTATGCGGAAATGCGAAAACATGAGATGTGTAAATCGATACATTCAGCAAAGCTTTTGAACTGCATGGTATTTTTTTATCCGCAATATTTTTTCAACATTGCCGCTCATTTTTATGTATTTTACTGTAATTTTCAGATAGCAGTCCTATTACATATATTTCCCTTCAAGGCCAACCATCTACAAGGAAACACAATTTGAATGAGCATAGATATTCACAAAATATTAAGGGATCAATTCGTATATTAACACAAATTCTCGTTGAGTAACCAATCCAATTACTCTTAAGGTGGTTCGGGACTCAAGCAACGTTGCGACGTCACGTAACAGCGTAACGTTATCAGTGAGTGAGTAGTAGGGTTTGGCGTCGTTTTCAACCCTGTTTCAGTCATATCACGACGGTGCCTACATGTGTCAGAAAACGAGAGTGTCCACAGTTTCTCTTACACTGGACACTGATCAGCTCAGCCAGTACAGCACCCGGTCACCCATTCAAGTATTGACGTTATTATCCACCTTCTACACAAAAGAGGCAGCCGAGTGGAAAAAATGTACGTCACAGATCTTTGAAGAAAATGTGGATATATATGTTCAAAGAAAGCCTTGTACAAAAAAAGTAGATCGAAGGCACCATGTTTTTATTTCATAAATTATACGACGTAATGTTGGAGAATCACTACTAAAAAAGAAATAATAGGTCATCGGGAAAACTTTTCTCCTAAAATTGCTTTAGTATTCGTAACACGTGATTCTTACTGTTCGAAAACTTGATTATATTTGAAAGTTGCATATAAATGACATATTCATGATAGTGATGCTGTGATAATTGTGAAGACACCAGATTTTCTAACTTGGAAAAACAAAAGTTTCTAACGTGGTATTCGTGTGGTATCACATGAGCAAATAGGATTTAGTCCGATTTTCACACAAATCTTCTGACATGGCGGTGTTCGGGCGCGTATACAGAAAAATCTAGATTGAATTACAAGCGTCTAGTCCGTCATTCATAATCCAGCCGTCGTCCATTAGAGAATATCCGCGTCCATAATCCAAAGACCTATTCCATTTTCCATATAACAGTATTAGCACCAAATTCAAAAAGACAATCATAGTATACATAAACATAGGCTTGTTTCCTGCAAGAGAGAAGCGGTCAACAGTTTTCAATGATGCCGGCAAGACATCATGATGTTCCAAAAATATCAAATCCGTATCGCTGATCAGTATTCTTAATCCATAATATTCGTTATAGAGTCGTCATCTAAAAGAAGATGTATCTCAGTCACGCTTTGATTGTGACTGTTCATATGAGTACCATGAGGATCTTGAAGTACATGGGTTCATACAGCCCCTAGCCCCGGGTTAAGCGGAATTAGACACAAGTTACGAAACGTAGCGCCATAGATCTTGCACGCTACGTTCGTATTTTGCTATCAGCATGCGATATGTATCGCCAAATTTGAGAAACTTTGAGTGTAGGCGCTTGGTGGAATAGCCCTGTTTTTTAAGTTTCTGCACAATGTTTTGTGACGTTGATTAAAATCGTCACATTTAACACAGGATCTAGCAAATGCTACTAAGGGAGATATGTATACGCCATATGCAGGTCCCACTGGAATATTACTGTCCAGAAAGGGATAGTTTACGATGTCGAAATTGTAATCATCTCTTTTGTCATAAAGTCGACGAGAGAGAAGGCCCGCTTCATTTTTATAGAGATATAGGTCTAAATATGATGTGCGTCATTTATATAGCGATTATCCACAGCGAGAAGATCGTCTATATAACGTTTGGTGAATGAGAAGGAACGGGCTTTGAATGGATCGGTTTTTGAAAGCGCCTGCATATAGTCATATTCATAAGAGAACAGATATAGGTCAGCCAATAGGGGTGCACAATTAGTATCCATTAGAATACCTATATGCTGTTGATATATTGTGTTGCCAAATTTCACATAGATATTTTTAATGAGAAATTCAAACAAAGAAACATCCCATGAATGATATGTCTTGTATGTAGTAGAGCTAAAGAATGCTTTATGTCTTCCGACATTAATATATCTACGATCAGTTTTCTTGAACACAGATACTATTAATGAACTTAGACGGTCAATAAGGTCCTGATGAGGGATTGTGGTGTAGTGAGAATAGGTTTTCTCACTTGTCAGGAATAGATTATAACAGACTATTAACGAACATTAGGTCAGTGATGCAAGGGAGACAAGTGCTTTATTATTACAAGAGTTGTCTACTCTCTCCCCCCTTGGTAGAGGGCGCTGATTGCCCTTTAGCCAATGAGAGTAACTCGCGGGCTTGGAAAAGAAGCCAGAGAAGAAACTGACCTGGACTGCACAAGACGTGACAGACGACTTCTCTCAGGGTGTTAACCGGCAGGTAAGCCTGTCTCCAATACTGGCTGATATCTATGTAGCTGCAATTACTACAGTATTATAGAGAGTCGAGAATGTGGTGAATTTAGTATGGTGACATAAAATAATGGGTGTGATGGAATGCTCTTTTTGTCGAGACTGTGGGCAAGACCGCGATGCGTTCGAAGATCTCATCCGAATGAGTTGTGGTGACCAACTGTACCAATAGTTGTACCGTTGTCTATGACGTGATGCTAGGCGTGTCTCAATAAACAGATCTGTAACCCGAGGGTTTGTGGCGTAATAACTGGTGTGGTAATACATCACATTGGGGTCGTAACTGGGGTTGACACGTCGGCGGGCGCGGTCTCGAGATTTTGTGTCGCTAGCGTTGGGCGTGGGAGAGAAATCTTTCACACAGTGGAGAAATAGTGATAGTTTACACCGCTGTGGAATTCTTCAAATAACAGTGATAATATATATATCGCAATGAAAATATTGTGCACTGTAGTGGAAATGGCTGCACCGCATATTTCTCACAATCGTCGACATGTTCACACCACGGAGAGAATATTTACACCGCGGTGTAAATAGTTCACACAGCAGCGAAAATTATGCCGTGGTGGAAGTAGTTTACACCACGGTGTGAATCTTTCCACCACGGCTATAATATGACATTAGATGAACTTTACAAAAAGGGCGACGCACGAATCACAATCATTCGCGCGTCGCCCGCGAAAGGCCACTTCAAAATGGCCTATTAATAACATCACACTTGGGTCTGGGGTATAAGTGTATTTGTCCAAACTTCCCCTAAAGGTATTCAAAACCACGTTTTCAAATGAAAAATGGTCGAAATAGTAGCCTAACAGAAATGTTTACACTGCAGAGCAAAATATTTCTTCATGGTGTAAATGGTTTGCACAATGGTGTGAATAGATTATACTACAGTGAGAATGTTTCCACCGCGAAGATTAACATTGCAAAACGACCACGCACGACGCACACTCTCGGAATTTGGTGCGAAAGCTGACGCCAAGATGACCCGTTTGGAACATAACACATTGGTCTTGGATATAAAAGATATTCAAAGCAACATTTGCTTGTGGGAAAGTGAGGGAAAATAATCAAAATTCAAGGTGCTCGGAATTTCATCCAAATCACACTTTCCTGAGTACGATTCTGAGGCCAAATTTTACTGGGCCCAGAATGTTTTTCATATGAAATAGACGGAAATGGCCGTAAATTTGCTAGCTGAGGCTAAGATTCAACAGCTGTTTGAAATATTTGGAACTTAAGCCGATGCTAGAGGCAGTGAAGATACTTCAAAGTCTCAACATGAACAGCTGCAATAAAAGCGCGGCTGAGATGCTAAGGGTTTGTGACGTAATAACTGGTGTGGTAATAGATGATATTGGGGCCGTAACTGGGGTCGATACGTCCACAGGGGCGGGCTCGAGAAATAATTTCATAATGGAGAAAATATTTACAGTTTACAGCACCGTGATAATATTTACACCGTAAATAATAATGTAAATAGTCGGCATTGCAGCGGAAATTTCTACACCACATAGTTTCCACAATCGGGGAAATGTTCATACCGCGGAGAGAATATTTACATCGCGGTCTAAGTAGTTCATACAGCAGTGGAAATTATGCCGTGGTGGAAATAGTTTGCACCGCGGTGTGAATGTTTCCACCGCGGCGATAATATGCCTTTAGATTAATTCTACACAGAAGGCGACGCGCGACACACAATCATTCGCGCGTCGCCCTCTAGAACATTTTGCGAAGGGCCACGCTGAAATGACCCATTCACAACACCACACCAGGATCTTGGGCACAAATGTATTTGTCCAAACTTTCCCCTGAAGTTATTCAATGCCACATTTAAAAATGATAAATTGTTCGAAATTTTAGACTAACAGAAATGCTCACACTGCGGAGAAAATATTTACTTCACGGTGTGAATGGTTTACACAATGATGTGAATAGTTTATACCGCAGTGAGAATGTTTCCAAAACAGAGATTAACATTGAATTTAACATTAACGCTCGACGCACACTTTTGGAATTCGGTGCAAAATATGACGCCAAGATAACCCGTTTGGAAAACAATACCTTGGTCTGAGGCATAAAGGGTATTCAAAGCCACATTTGCTTGTTGAAAGTGAGAGAAAATAATCAAAATTCAAGGTGCTCGGAATTTCACCCAAATTACACTTTCCAGTACTATTCTGAGGCCAAATTTTACTGCGCCCAGAATCTTTTTTATATGAAATCAACGGAAATGGCCGTAAATATGATAGCTGAGGTTAAGATTCTACAGTTAAAACTCGGTATTTCAAATCAAGGACAATGTCCACGACATGGAGCAACTCTCGCATATTGACCTGATAACATACAATATAGGTGATGACTTCGCGCTTCATTCATCATTATTCATTAAATTTGGAAAATTAACCAATTTTTTTTATTAAAAAAAAAGGTCAAGTAGATCGACAAATACTGACGTCGTATTTGGATTTAGCCTTAGCTATGTTTGGAATAGGGCCAAGTGACTTTGAAAAAAATTGAGAAAACTTTGGACAGATACAGATAAATTATGCTCAGACTATATGACATAAGACATAAGCCATTTTTAACGCCAGTTTCTCAAGGTTACAAAATATAACTGACTGCTTGATATAGTAACAGTATAAAAACCACGAATCGATTGAAAACATTAAAAATATCACAATTTGTAAAATACAACAATTTTGCTTAATTTGATAAGTGATGCTAAAAGTATCATATTTCGAACGGAAAAATGCAAACATGTTAGACGTATTGGATGAAGTATAAGGCAAACGTACACTGTAAAATAGAGAATGTTCCAGAATATATCACCCAGTAGGAAAACGAATAAGTAAATATTTAGAATATTAGCAATAATTGCACAAAACACCCATGCTGCATGGTAAACCATGAACATTTAAAAGAATCGTGAATCATAATAAAATTAGCTTTATCACAAACTAAAATGAATAAGTAAATAGGCCGAATAAGTAGGCATTTTCCAGTTTAACATGAATTCCGAATTTATAGGCGGTATAACAGAAAGTGATTGAAAAAATTTACTTGAAACTTACATATGAAAGAATCGTAAATTAAAATAAAGCTAGTTTTATCAGCAAGTAAGATAAATAAGTGAATAAACCGAATAAATTAATTAGTGATATCACATTTAGTGATTAAAGAAAACTTGCATCTAGATAAAATTACATTAAATATAATCACGGTAAAATTAGTATAAAACACAGAAAATGGCACATAAAGCAGACATTAATGGCGAGGTCTCTCGGGTGTCCCAGAATTCCATATGCTCGGTCCACCGTATGATAAGGATTCTAGTACATATTTCTCGCTTTTATTGAAAGCTATGCACCATTTGAAATTGTCTCTGAGATTATACGATGATCTTTGCACGTTAAAAATATTTCAGACCAAAGGTGGAGATAAATGGTTGATAAATTTAAAACTTCCATTAAAACAATCCTTTTGGAATCCAATTCACAATGTGACAGTTTAGCTCTGTGTAAGATTTCATCATAGCTCGAAATGAGGCTCTTCAAAGACGAAACGCAAGGCTCTCAGAAGAAATTCTTTCGAGTTTGGTCATACTGATGGAATCTGTGTGCCAAACGTGCCACGCAAGATTACACTAGTAATGTGATAAAATTAAACATCTGAAAATGTACATTCGAGGGTTCAGGTCAAGGTATTTTGCAAGGCGTTGCTTTTTGTTGACTTGCGCACCATCTCGTCTGCATAGTTCCTTAGTTCGTTGGTTAAATTTTAGCTTGTTGTCAACTGTGTGTGATAACATGCAAATTTACACTTTCTTCTGCTGCAACTGTACTCTCATTTATTTATAGTTCTAATGGTTCTGTAGTGGCTTTAATCATAATAAATTAAAATTTGTCAGGGTTGACCTCCATGTCATCTTGGAATCATATTACAGGTAGTTTTACACGGAGTGAACAGAGATTACTCCTCCTTTGCTGAGACTACAGCTGATATGATATTTTCGTCAGCGTAGTTGTATAGGGCCCTTTTATGACTTTCAACAGGTAGTTAATGAATAAGTTAAAAGTGGCAGGACCAAGGATAGACACCCGGGCAACACCTTTGATTTCAACTTAGCAATAGCAAGGTGATAAGATAGGAAATAGATATTTTGCTTAGCTCCATTAGTACTGCATCAAAAAAAAATATTTTTGTCAACTGCATTTTCCAGTCTTCGTTGTAACTGTATCCGCTGTAACTGTTTCCTGTTCTGCCACACGTGGGTCCAGTATTGCTTGTACAACAAATGAAATTTGTTGATGAATAATCCTCCCAAGGGTTTTTGAGGCAAAATATTTACCGGTCCACAGTTTTCATGCATAAATTGTCTCCCTTGTTATACAGCAGTGTAACTTCAGCAAGTTTGTTTCCTCGGTGGAAACATAGTTGTTAAAACGTTGGTTAAACAATTCAGTCAGATGATGAGACTGTCGATGAGATAGGTTTTAAAAGGTTTTTATGGAAAATGATCATTAGCCGGTGATTTTTGGTGTGTCTAAATTAAAGATGACCTCTTCTCCTGTTTTAGAGACAGTATGTGGGAAAGTAAAATCAAATTTACTCATATGTTCCTTTGTGTTTCTAATGCTAGGATGATTTAGATAAACTGTCTCGCATATTTACTCATATGTTCCTTTGTGTTTCTAATGCTAGGATGATTTAGATAAAAGGTCTCACAGTTAGAAACATGATCAGCATTGGAAGCACCTTCCTGGTGAGTAGGTGCAGCATTCATACCAGCCTGTAGGATGTTTGCAATACTCATTAGTGACTTCTTCACTTGTCTTCATATGATTATCAGTCTCAATCATAATGGTTTTGTTTTGTATTTATATTTTTTAATCCTCTAGAGCACTTATCTTTAAAATAACCACGGATGCACTGCTTTCTTTCAGTGGATTTCTTTCTCTGTTTCATGTATCGTTCCTAGGTTTCGTTAGATGGAATTCGTCTGTATTTATTCTCGATTCACTTCGTAACTTGCGACTAATTCACCTAACCCGGGGCTAGGAGCTCTATAAACTAATGTATTTCAAGGTCATCGTGGTGTTTATATGAACAGACAAAATCAAGGTTTGACTGAGATACATTCTACTCTAGATAACGACTTTAACGAGAATCGTATAGATTAAGAATACTGATCTGTATCAGCGATGCGGATTGGTTATTTTTTTAACATCATGATGTCTTGCCGGCATCGTTGAAAACTGTTGACCGCTTCTGTCTTGGGGGAAGGCAGCCTATCCTGATGTATACCATGATTTATTTTTTGAAATTGGTGCTGATGCTGTTATATGAATTAGGTCTATGGATTATGGACGCGAAAATTCTGAAATGGACGAAAGCTGAATAACGAATGACGGACTAGACGCTTGTATTACTGATTATTGCAGGCCTACACCGATACCGCATTGAATATGGAAGGCATTATGAGTGCTCGAGCTAACCAACTTAAAGTATCTCATGAACGTGTCATCCATTACGATGCTTTGCACGGATAATCATCTGATTAATGGGGATAATGAAATAGTTGAAGACGTGAACCACTGAATACTATTGACTGCTTCTGCTTTCATCCTACCAGGCATTTAAGCGCTCTAAATATTTTTTATCCCTCAAAATAGATAAAGCGACTACTGCAGTACGATACATAGTGTATTCTCTTAGCTTTCAAAGAAAACTGTCTTCATCCTCAGAGAGTGGCTAATGCACTGAGTGAGGGTACAAATCAGCAAATCTTGCCTTGATCTGAACATAGTATGTCATCTACACCTCTGTACCTATCCAGTGTATGATATGACCTGTTTCACACATTTTATTGTTTCGGCTGAATTATGAATGACGGACCAGACGCTTGTAATTTGCAGTTTTATAATTGTGTATTTAGCATAGTTTGTTGTTTCCTTTATCACTGTATTGTACTCTCAACTATTTGAACGAGTTAGTCTCACCTACTTGTATGTATATAAACCTACTTGTACCCTCACTCAGTGCATTAGCCCTCCCTGAGGATGAAGACAGTTGTCTTTGAAATATAAGAGAATACACTATGTATCGTATTGCAGTATATTTTGAGTTTAATTTAATCGCCTGAACTGAACTTAACTGAAACTGAAAAGGGGCTGAATCTTTCCACATGTATACTCGGTACCAGAATCTGGGTCAAGGTCTACCAGAAAATAACTATTAGAAGAATTGCATTGGCTACATTGAATGATGTCATCGTGGCGTCATCTGTTCTAATATTTGTTTCTAAAGGTATTTATCTCTATATTCTTTTCTGATGGGAAATAAACATCCTGAGTAAACATACATCAGCTTCACGATTTTAAGCTAGAAAGAAAACGCAAGAAAATGGCAAAAAAACGCAACTTTTTGAGGATCATATTATATTGTCGTCATTTAAAGTTTACCCGCCATCTTGTGCTCATGTGATTATGCCAAGAGGCACACAATGAGACCAATATCATACGTTACTTAGAGTCAGCCTCCGGGGTTTTTTTGCGTATAAGTTATTAGGCTTTTGTCCAAGCTTAGAGTGCCGAGATTCACTTTTCGTCGGATTCGCCGCGACCGGCTTTGGCTTAAAGATAATTTTAAGCATTCGAATATCTATTAAGGTTTGCTTCCGAGATGAAAAGTGTCGGAGAAAAAACAATTTTTGGAACACGGTCTAGTAGTGAAAAAATGACAACTAAAACTCTACTTACGTTCGACCTTGTATATCATTAAATCACGTGATCGGAATTGACCTTCGAACCTGAACATGCGCAAAACTACCACCGGAAACTCCATTGCACAATTGTCACTTCCGGTCATGCGATTCAATGATCAATAGGATACTAGCTGCCCATTCCTTAAGAATTGGATGTTAGTTTTCCCTCCTCTAACTGCTCAGATAATGGGTGGTAAAACGGATTCGCCTATTGTTTTGGGTCGAAGCTGCAGCTTGAGTCCTAATACATTAAGGCAATTTCGTTTTCATTTATTTCTATTCTAAAGCATCATTTACAAATATTAATATGGCTAAATTAAAGAATAAATGTGGCCACCGTATTAATTTGAAATTCAATTACCCCGAGAACAAACTCTAATAGACCCCTCCAGATCACGTGATCTGGAGTTCAACTGGGACCGGTCTATTCTCTCAGGCGAGGGGAGTAAAAAACCCAGGGAACGATATTCCGGTATTTCAGTGCAGAAACTGTCATTTCTATGTGATAAAGAATCAATGATACCAGATTCATTTATTTATCTCCACCGGTAAGTGGATGGATGGATTGGTGAACTATGGAGTTAATCTGTACGAGCTCGAAAGAGTTGCCGTCATGGTTTTGTCTACTTCGTCCAGCGCGTGCGTTTCCAGACGAGACAAGAGTTCTGCCGATTAATTCTGATGGATTATGTAAATTCTGGAGGATTTTCCATTGCACGAGATAAGATATACACTCCCTGAAATTTTCTGTCGAGTTTCCGTAAAATCTACTGCCCCATATTTCAACGTAACTTAGGTAAAACAGGCGCATCGTTTCATGCGAACTGCGGGGAGCATGTATGAGTGACAGCCGTCGTCATTGCAATGTTGCAATTTGAGCACGCGTTTTCATTCCTAAATTCACTAGGATTGCCACGCCCTCGGGAATACAGACTCAGCGAAACGACACGAATCATGTGAAATGCTTCGCACGGTGTGGCATTCTCCATTCTACTAGTCCGTGTTATCATTATATTCCGCGTTACATTTCATGTACCAGTTTGGATCTTGATATAAAATTCACTTGCACGCCGCAACTACACTGATGCCGCAAGTGATTGCTGTCTTGAGTTCACTTCATTGGCGACGAGATACAACTAAGAAAAACGGCTGCAAACGAGTTGAACTTTTCACAAAAGTTTGTGTAAGAGGACTTATGAACACTTCCTGCATATTACTATCGACTGACCGCGGTGTGACTGTGAGAAAAATTCATCGATTTGAAAACTTTGAAAACTGTTGTTGGAGAAGTGCGCACATGAGGAAGAATAACATGACGGCTCATATTGGCCCCATCCGTGAGTCCGTGGAAGGTAGGGAGGAATTTTCAAGTTATGCGGAACGCAATGTCAAGAATGAACGATAGGTCAGTGTATTTTTTCGACAATAGAACCCAGGCTTATAAGCTGTTAAAAACATTTTAAACCCTAATTTACCGTCTACTAAGCCACACGGTGACCTTTTTCCAAAATTTGAAAGAACATTTCAACCCAAAGTCTCTCGTAATTCCAGAACGGTCAAATTCTATCGAAGACAGCAGAAGGACGCCGAAACTATCGCAAATGTTGTTGTTGAGATTAAAAAGCTTGTCAGTACCTAGTTGTCGCGAAAAGGGATTTTCGCAATAATTTTCTGCGAAATGCGAATAAAGTTGACAAAACCAAAAAACCAGTCGAGCGAATAGGAACTCACACCAGAGAGTGATTGTTTTCGTTGCGGACGAAGTCATGATAAAAAATGTGTTCACATTTAAATAGATACTGTTATTCGTGTGGAGATTCAAATCAACAATTGTAAAGCAGGGGGTCGTCCCATCAGTTACCGGGGCAATAAGGGACGGCCTCATATAGACAATATCCTAAATCTACCAAATATGTTGAAACTCAAAACGCATATGCAGATACAGACAGTGCGGAAACAGATGAGTCCGATGAGTACAGCAAACATATTGCAGTGAACCCAAAACTAAATGGAAAAGAAATAAGCATGGAAGTAGACACTGGGGCCTCGGCAACCCTAATACCCGAGAGTATGTTGACACAAATCGGTGGGAAATACACCACTACTGTGTAAGTTTCATTGAGACTCAGACTGATAGTGACCAAAGGTGATGGCCCAGCCCTTCTCGGACGTGAATGGTTGGAACACTTAACGCTGGATTGGAAAAGTATGTTCAGAACAACCACACAGGTGCCCGTGTCAAAGCTTTGGTCCAAAGGAGGATTTTCCTCAAGTGTTTTCGAGGTCACGCGGAAAATTGGAGGGTTACCAAGATCACATTCAGGTAGAGGAAAATGTATAGCCAAAGTTCTTCAAAGCAAGAACAATACCATATGGGGCGAGACCCAAAGTCGATGATGAACCTGATGGTAGCGTACGTGCGTGAGTAGTATACAAGGAGTAAATCAGCGCAGTAGCGCCTCAGTGCGCATGCGCAGAACTGGGTGTGACGTCAGAAGTGTGTCTGTGCGCATGCGTGAGTTGAGATGTGAGTGGGGTGGGTTCAAAATGGCGGCCGCTTATTTTCTCTGTGACGCTGAAAGTCCGCCATTTTGAACCCACCCCACTCACCTCGTGCACTGATTGACCTGGATGTGAGTGGGGTGGGTTTAAAATGGCGGCTTAGGGTGTTGTGTGTGTAAAATAAGGGGCCGCCATTTTGAACCCACCCCACTCACCGGGGTCAGTGAGTGAGATGTGAGTGGGGTGGGTTCAAAATGGCGGCCCACTATTTTCTCTCCGACCGCTGAAAGTCCGCCATTTTGAACCCACCCCACTCACTATATTTTCTCCTGACCGCTGAAAGTCCGCCATTTTGAACCCACCCCACTCACCCCGTGCACTGATTGACCTGGGATGTGAGTGGGGTGGGTTTAAAATGGCGGCTTAGGGTGTTGTGTGTGTAAAATAAGGGGCCACCATTTTGAACCCACCCCACTCACCGGAAAACGTATAAAAGCAGTCGATTTTTAGGGAAAGGGTGTATTCAATTGCACTACTTTGTGGAGCATTCTGACTTACCTGACCTGACCAGCCAGCCTGCCTGTTTCACCTCTAGTCTGCTTCATCTCTAGCCAGCCAGCCAGTCAGCCAGCCAGTCATCCAGTCAGCTTGCCTGTGTTGTATGAGCTGTGGAGAACCCTTTACTTTTTTCACTTTTACCAGTGCAAATTCACCAGACTTTTACACCGAAGCAGTTTTTCACCAGCCTGAGCCCCTAGTCATGGAGTCAGCCGACCTAGTGACGCTTCGAAAGAACCGTGTTCGCCTGGTTGATGAGATGGAGCATGTGGGCGCATTATGTGATGTGCTTATGGCCGATAGCATAATCCTGAAACAGGGTGTCGAAAATATCATGGCGGTGAACACTCCTTCAGGACAAAACAGAGCTCTCCTCGACGATCTACCGCGCCGTGGTCCTTGTGCATTTCTAGCCTTCGTGGAGGCGCTGAAGATCACGGGAAATGAAGAACTAGCAGATCTATTGAAAGCCGACGACGACGTTCTACCAGATGAGGATATGTTAGTGGTGGACGAAGAGCGTACAGCTAGCAAACGTACTAGCCCAGAGAGTACTACACCTGCTAAACGGGCTGGACGACCCAAACGCCCTCGACTAACACCGTTAGTAATACCTGTGGTTGAGAACCAGCAAGTGAAACAAGAACTTCCTCTGTCTGTCCAGGAGATCAACAATCTGATCGACGCGGCTCACCAGGCAGCTCACAAGGACATTTGGGAGCTCTCACCCTATTTAACGGTCAGTGTCAAAGACGAAGAAGTGCATTTTAATGCAGCGGGCTTTAACGACAGACCTGGTAAGCATATTGCCATGAACTTGGACACCTGGCAAAAACTGGAGGCCCTTGATTACGCCATCGATGCGGTTATTCGTGACCAGGGGAATGACGAAGCGAAATTTCCTGTGGGTGACGACATCTATGTGAGCTGTGCTTATTTCAATGACCAGCTCCTCGTGCATATTCGAAAATGGCGAAGGCGTTTAGATACGCAAGAGCTGGTGGCTTGTCCTCAAGGGGGTGACATTGAAATTAACGGCCTGGCGGGAGTTGCAGAGTCTAGCCAGTACAATTCGTCAAACTCTGACCTACCAGGTGTCGCACTATATATATGAGAAGTACATCGAGACAGTTCTGCAGCTCATCAGACCTCACATGAACACTCTGGTAGCCTCATACGCGACCCTCACTGAAGCACTACAGGCTGTGACCGAGGCGCAAATTGCCACGGCAGTGGTAGCGGCTTGTCCTTCCAAAATCCCACGAGAAGAGATTGTGACGTACATCTATGTGCACCAAGGACGGAAAGATGATGATGAATTCAAACAAGTCTTGTTGACGAACTATTGAGAACAAGGAAAAACATGTATTGATCTGCAGAGATTGTATTACTAAAATTCAGAGTTTTTTCACTGTTAATTGTATTAAAAAAATTCAATACTTACCTATAATTGTATTAAATTCAATTGTGAATACGTTCATTGTGTGTTAATAAAAAAATAGTAATTAAAAAAATGCTTAGTGTTCATTTTTTTCCTTTTTTAATAGTCAAATAGCTCCAAAAACGTCTATTTCCATTCTTGCGCATGCGCAGAATGCTGATAGTTCAACCCACACCAATCCATCAGATGGCCCTTCATCTCACCTTCACATTGATACCTCACTCGGCTCCATCGGGCCACTAGGGGCTCTCCTAGCTCCAAAAAGGCTATTTTGCAGATAAATATCAACATCGGGTGTACGAAGATTTTTTTTATTTTAGAGGTAGTGGGTCGAGTGAGGTATCAAATGGAAGCTGACGTGAAATGCTTCACATTGATACCTCACTCGACCCGATTGGACCACTAGGGGCTGCCCTAACTCCAAAAAAGGCTATTTTGAAGATTGCGCATGCGCAGAATGCTTATAGTTCAACCTACACCAGTTCATCAGATGCTCCTTCACGTTACCTTCAATTTGATACCTCACTCGACCCGATTGGTCCATTAGGGACGCCTCTAACTCCAAAAAGGCTATTTTTGAACATTGATATTTTTGATATCATCTTCGCGCATGCGCACAATTACCCTAATTCAAGCCCATACCCAGTCTATCAGATGCTCCTTCACGTCACCTTCAATTTAATACCTCACTCGACCCGATTGGTCCATTAGGGACGCCTCTAACCCCAAAAAGGCTATTTTCATAGCCTTCGGCCTTCGCACATGCGCAGAAAATTCAAAATAGCCTTTTTTGGAGTTAGGGCAGCCCCTAGTGGTCCAATCGGGTCGAGTGAGGTATCAATGTGAAGCATTTCACGTCAGCTTTCATTTGATACCTCACTCGACCCACTACCTCTAAAATAAAAAAAATCCCTTCACACATGCGCAGAAAATTCAAAATAGCCTTTTTTGGAGTTAGGGCAGCCCCTAGTGGTCCAATCGGGTCGAGTGAGGTATCAATGTGAAGCATTTCACGTCAGCTTCCATTTGATACCTCACTCGACCCACTACCTCTAAAATAAAAAAATCTTCGTACACCAGATGTTGATATTTATCTTCAAAATAATCTTTTTGGCGTTAGGGGAGCCCCTAGTGGTCCAATCGGGTCGAGTGAAGTATCATTGTGAAGCATTTCACGTCAGCTTCAATATGATACCTCACTCGACCCTCTACCTCAAAAATAAAATTGTGTTGACCTGGTGGACGAAGATTTTTTTTTGTTTTGAAAAAAAATATTTTTTTTTGAAAAAAAATTTTTTTGGGGAAAAAGGATGATGGGCATCTGGTGTTAGTTGGGTGTGCTTAGGAAAGAAGTTTTCTCTTCCGGAAAGATGGGTTGGCCCTGAAAAGGGCCGTTGATAGTGTGATACGACACACTTAGGCGCGGTATATTCGCTTCACGCCTCCTACATGTTTTCTGCATATGGGGCATTTTATTTTCAAATGGGACTCTCCGGCATCAATGCAGCGACACATCGCACCTTGACACGTCAGGGTTACCCAGCAATCCTTACATAGGCAAAGATGTCCACAGGGTAACACGGCGTACCAACTTTCCTCGTCCGTGCAGATACTGCATCGTGTTTTTTTCTCTTCGACACGGCGTTCTTTCTTGAGTATGGTAATTTGCGCCTCCATCCCATTCAAGGTCGTCTCCATCCCATCCATCCCTCTCCGCATGGCGATAATCTGTTCATTGAGTTGGATTATCTCGACTTGGTGGCGACAGGTGTGTGGTGTTTCTGCAGCTGAAATTGTGGGAGTTTCGGCAATGGTGGGAAGTCCGGCTGTAGGGTCTTCAGTCCTTATACTTTCAGTGTACACAGGCGGTGTCATCGTGGTTGTTGTTGGAGGTCTACTAGTACTTAGCCAGCGCAGCTCGTCGCCGTCTTGTTCCCCACTCTCCGTCACATCACTGTCGTTTTCTTCCATTCTGTGTATGTCTTGG
>JAVTVY010023805.1:0-86348 GCA_036873755.1 Hanleya hanleyi | reverse complement strand
AGTTTTAGAATAAATCATATGATGTAGAATAGAATGGTTTAATAGCAAAATTTAAGAAAAATGTTGTCCTTCATTCAATGAGAATCATGAATGGACTAGGCTTTCTTGTATCAGGGAACCTTCAAAATTCACAACGAAACATGCAACCAAGGGTTCCCGATGGGCATAGATAACAGTGCAAAAGCTAAGCCATCAATAAATTAAAAAATAAAAAAAAAATAAAAATCATGAAATTATCATAGCCATCTGAAAATCTAATCATTTCATCTGTCAACATTCAGGAAGCTCTCACCAAAGTTTGGTCAGGCCCGACTTGATAGATCTGCAGATATTCAGCGAGCAAGAACATGTTGATGGGCATAGATAACAGTGCAGAAGCTATAAAGCCATCAATAAATAATAATTTATTTTTTTTAAATCATGACATCATCATAGCCATCTAAAAATCTAATCATTTCATCTGTCAACATTCAGGAAGCTCTCACCAAAGTTTGGTCAGGCCCGACTTCATAGATCTGCAGATATTCAGCGGACAAGAACATGTTGATGGGCATAGATACCAGTGCAAAAGCTACGCCATCAATAAATAATCAAAAAAATAATTAAAAATCATGACATCATCATAGCCATCTGAAAATCCAATCATTTCATCTGTCAACATTCAGGAAGCTCTCACCAAAGTTTGGTCAGGCCCGACTTCATAGATCTGCAGATATTTAGCGGACAAGAAAATGTTGACGGACGGACGGACGGACGGACGCTAGGACGGACGGACGCTAGGACGGACGGACGTACGTACATGGCAACGACAAGACCCCACAGCCCTATGGGCTGAGGGGTAACATAGGCTTGTTTCCGGCAAGAGAGAAGCGGTCAACAGTTTTCAATGATGTCGGCAAGACATCATGATGTTCCAAAAATATCAAATCCGTATCGCTGATCAGTATTCTTAATCCATAATATTCGTTGTAAAGTCGTCATCTAAAGAATGATGTATCTCAGTCACGCTTTGATTGTGACTGTTCATATGAGTACCATGAGGTTCTTGAAGTACATGGGTTCATACGGCCCTAGCCCCGGGTTAAGCGGAATTAGACACAAGTTACGAAACGTAGCGCCATAGATCTTGCACGCTACGTTCGTATTTTGCTATCAGCATGCCATATGTATCGCCAAATTTGAGAAACTTTGAGTGGAGGCGCTTGGTGGAATAGCCCTGTTTTATAAGTTTCTGCAACAATGTTTTGTGACGTTGATTAAAATCATCACATTTAACACAGGATCTAGCAAATGCTACTAAGCGAGACTGTCACCAATGCATATGCAGCAGAGGACTGAGGGGCAACGAGAGGGTTATGTGGAATTATAGCAGACGCAAGTTGGAATTGCTGGCCCACAAATGAGAGGTGACGGAAATGTTTAGGAGCACGCTTTTAGGAGCCGAGTTCCTGATATACACAAACAATCCCTTAAACTACCGGAACACTACTGCTAAAATGGATGCTACAGAATCGTGGTGGGCAGCAGAGCTCGCACAATTCCGTTTTACCATTAAATATCGTTCCGGAAGAACAAACCGAAATGCCAACTCACTAAGTCGAAAGACTGAACACTCTGAAACCTGTCAATGTCATTTGCTTCTACTCTGCAAATGTCTCCCATTCCAGCTTAAATCAGTAAGCAGTATCTGGAGGCTACAGCTCCAGTACGGTTGAAGGAGGTACAGACTCGTGCAGAGATGACTGCTCCAGACTCTTCCCACGATATTGCCAGCTGAGATGGGAAAACTCCAGCATGCTGATCCCACAATCCACAGACTAGGCGTCTACTGGAACAGGAAGCATCCCCCTACGCCAAGAAATCTGGCCACCTGGAGAAGAGAGAACCGTCACACTTCTGCAACCTCGATGCTACTGGATAGGGATGGACGCACATGTCTGTCAACATTGTCATTCCTGCACCCAGTGTACTTTATCCAATTACAAGCATCGGGTCCATCATTCATAATTCAGCCGTCGTTCATTGAAGAATATCCGCGTCCATAATCCAAAGACCTATTCCATATAACATTATTAGCACCAAATTCAAAAAGACAATCATAGTATACATAAACAGGCTAGTTTCCTGCCAGAGAGAAGCGGTCAACAGTTTTTTCAATGATGCTGGCAAGACATGATGTTCCAAAAATATGGAATACGTATCACTGATCAGTATTCTTAATCCATAATAATCGTTGTAAAGTTGTCATCTAGAGAATGATGTATCTGTCATGCTTTCATTGTGACTGTTCATATCGGCACCATGAGGATCTTGAAGTACATGGGTTCATACGGCCCCTAGCCCCGTGCTAAGCGGAATTAGACACAAGTTACAAAACGTAACGCCATAGATCTTGCGTGCTATGCTCGTATTTTGCTAGCACCAAATTTGAGAAACTTTAAGTGGAGGCGCTTGGTGTTATAGCCCGCTTTTATAAGTTTCTGCAACAATGTTTTGTGACATTGATTAAAATCGTCACATTTAACACAGGATCTAGCAAATGCTACTAGGCGAGATATGTATACGCCATATGCAGGTCTCACTGGAATATTACTGTCCAGAAAGGGATAGTTTATGATGTCGAAATTGTAATAATCTCTTCTATCATAAAGTCGATGAGAGAGAATGCCTGCTTCATTTTTACAGAGATATAGATCTAAATATGATGTGCCTGTACGGCTAACTGTAGATTCCTTCAAATCCAGTGAAGGTGGATAGATATCCTTCACTGCATCATTTATATAGCGATTATCCACAGCGAGAAGATCGTCTATATAGCGTTTGGTGAATGAGAAGGCACAGGCTTTGAATGGATAGGTTTTTTGAAAGTGTCTGCATGTAGTCATATTCATAAGAGAACAGAAAAAGGTCAGCCAACAGGGTGCACAATTAGTACCCATTGGAATACCTATATGCTGTTGATATATTGTGTTGCCAAATTTCATATAGATATTTTTAATGAGAAATTCAAGCAACTCAAAATACAAAGAAACATCCCATGAATAATATCTCTTGTATGTAGTAGACCAAAAGGCTTTATGGCTTCCGACATTAATATATTTACGATCAGTTTTCTTGAACACAAGATACTATTAATGAACTTAGATGGTCAATAAGGTCCTGATGATGTATTGTAGTATAGAGAGTCGAGAAATCCCATGTGGATATATGTCTGCACGATATGTGACCTTTAGCATCAAGTTCTTCCGTTAGACATTTTGAGTTTTTCAATATCCACATACATTCAACACCACAGTTTTTAGAAATAGTGGCGCAATACTTTTCCCAAACTGTTTTTACCTCCTGAAGGGCCCCCCCGTCAACTTGGTTGAAGAAGCTTGGTGGTGCAGCTTCTAGAACCAGCTATGGATCTAGCTTTGTATGGTGATTTATGCATTTTGAGAGTTTAGTATACTTTTGGCATGTCGTTATGATTGGATGGAAGACAAATACCTCTTTCCCAGGTAAACGTTTTGTGATTCTTAAATAAATCATGCAGAGTACATGCAGTTTGGGAGCAAGTAGACGTATTCGATGTATCAAGGCTGAACAGAGAGTATGCCCGATTCTCATATCGCTAAATGGCCTCTGGAAGGGATAGCGATTGACTTCACGGTCCTGGGAAAGTCATGCGGCGTGGAAAACGTGTTGGTAATAACCAATTTCTTACCAAATACACACAGGCGGTGGCAACCCATGATCAAACAGCAAAGACCGTAGCCAAGGTCCTAGTGAATGACTGGTTTGTGTGCTTCGGTGTTCCACTCAGGATTGACAGCTATCAGGGCAGAAACTGAGGAGAATGTCATACAAGAACTGTGCACGATATATGATGTAACAATAAGTAGGATGACACCTTACTACCCCCAAGGCAGTGCGAACGTTTCAACAAGATCATGCACGATTTGCTCTGCTCATTGCCACCGGAAAAGAACCGCGTCTGGCCAATTGCGACTTCGTGTGCATAGGCTGCTCGGACTGGACGATGATGGTAAATTCAACTCTGTAGATGAATGGGCCATGGATCATTACCTTCGGCTAAAGGAGGCATTCAGCATGGCTTCTGTTACAACAGAACAGGAAGTATTGAGGCGCCAGGAACTCCACAATAGACACTCACAGGAAATTAGCTAACCTGTTGGTACCCGGGTATTCATGAGAGATAGGAGTCATAAAGCTTGCAACAAAATCCAGGATGTGTGGATCAGTACAATGTACAGGTCAGTCGTCTGACAGCCGATGGACATGTGTATACAGTGGAGTCCCTTGATGGGAGTAACCGTACCAGAACAGTGAACAGGGTTGACCTACTCGACGCTAGAGACCATGTGAAAGATCTTGCTACAGATGCTACTCAACTGTGTTGTCAACCGGAGCAGCAACCACAGTTAGTCACACAAAGACAGATTGATCAACCGCAAGATGACGAAGAGTATGCCATTTAAGAAGTGGTTCCTGGCCCTGAACTGCCTGATGAAGATACAGCATGGGAGCATGGTGCTGTGTTAGAAGTGCCGATGGATGCTGTTGCAAGTCTACCAACTGATGTACTGCCTGCTATCGTCACAGCAGGGATACCTAACATGGTTAGAACCCGAACACGATATTTTGAATGAAGCGTCAGGTTCGGAAAGGACGTTGCTTAAATCTAATAGAAATACTGCAGGACGTCATTCTGATCCTCATCACAAGCCTAGATCCGCAGTTGTGGGAGAATCAAGATGTGTTCCAACTGTAGATCCGCAGGTTTTAGCTAACATAAGTCAAACGCAGTTTCTTCAAGTTTAAATGCTAGGCAACATTCAGTCACAATAGAAACTTTATGTACTGTCAATGATGATTGTAAATAGGTTTGTCGAGACACCAAACTTACAGCAGGGAAGTATGTAACTGGCAAAGTAGCTGTTGCTTACTCACCATGGATTGCGATTTGTACCCTACAGAGTTGTGTCCCCTTGACCGTACGAGAGAGGAAATTCTGGTTCGTGTTGTGCAGCGAAATAGCTGATCTAGTATTTTGTTGACTGTTACATTCTTGATAATTAATATTTTAAGGTTTGTCCGCTGGTGGTTTTTGGCATTGGCAGCCATTTTGCCTGTGTTTGTCTACTGGGTTATCTCCCTTCCCTAGGTTAAGAGATAGGGATTTCCTTCGAAAGCCTTCTAGCCGAGAATTTTGCACAGCAACATCCATCCAATTTGATAAATTTTGATAGGCATTGTGATTATCTGCAAACAGTTAGAATACGAGAGATCCTGAAGGATCTTGGCGCCCACCATTGTCCGATAATTGTAAGCTAATGACTAGAGGATCTTTTTGTCCATTGTTACTAAGAACAAAAGATTGATTTGTAATTTTGTTTACAGAATTTCGAATCTGAGTGTGAAAGATCAAAAAAGGGACACTGAAAAACACCACGATATAATCTAAGTTTCAGGAGTTTCAAGATTTCTAGAAACTGTACTTATGTCAGTTGTCATAATACAAGAGAAATGAGCAAAGTTAGTCTGAAAGTGAATGTACATGTACGGAGGATCCTTCACCTTCGTTTTGTAGTATTTTCTTTTATTTTCTATTTTTGCACGTGTCATCATTGGGTACTGGAAGCGAAGACCAATCTCTTTGACACTTTGGCACTTAGGAACGAATGCTAATTCTGTTCTGTTTACTGGGCTAGTTTGAGATATCTCTTTTAAGATACCATGCTCAAAAATAGTAAGATGGTACAAGGGATCCGGTCTGCGCAGTAATGTTGAAACTTCAAAAGTGCCTGAATCCTGATTATCTCCTTTGGATCAAAACATGCAGTGGTCTACAGTTGTTGAGTTGTGACATTGAGTCACAAGAGTGACATCCCTTCATGTAGCCGACCCGCCGGCAGACGAAAGGGTGGAGCAGTTCACTTGCTACTGCATGGACTAAAGAAAACTGATTTAAAATTTGAAGAAATACATTTTAATTCCGATTTATTTGAACTCCTTGATATGGAAGGTGAAGATATGGATATTCTCTATAGTCAATATATAGAATATGCCCCACCGTTTGATCCGCCGACTCTTGTGATGCAACGTCACAACTCGGGAATACGGTATTAATTTGAAGCGTAACTTGGATTTTCGAATGGACCAAAAAAAGGCATCTTGCACTACTAGGCCCCATGTGGGACCTGTGTACCAAGTTTCAGAAAGATCCATGAAATATTTCCTCAGAATTCACGATATATATATTACTTTATTTTCTGAGGGTAACAAATACAAGTATTTACTGTGTCAGTTGTGTAAACTGTTCTTCCCAGAGGCCCTCTAACAAACAATCAAACAATGTACATTAAATATATATATGAAAACAGTTCAACCAAATTCAAAGTATACATCAAACACATAATAATATATCTAACATCATGGCATCCAGCTAACTTATGCTTTTTGCCTGAAGAATTTTTATCAGTCGATGTTTGAAGGCTCCAGCCGAGGGAGACTCTTAGCTTCTTGTCCAGCGAATTCCATATTTTGGCTCCTGTGTAGCTCAAGCTTCTTGTCAGCATATTTGATTTTGGCTTGGGAACAAACAGATCATTATTTTCTGTTGATCTTAGATGCCTTGATGTTATCTCCCCAACATATTTGAACAAACTGTTCAGATAAAGAGGACAAAGATTGTGGATAATTTTATACATAAGTACAGCTTTTTGATAATATATCCTGTCTAATACACTGATCCAGTTGAGTTCCTTAAAAAGTTCTGCTGATGGTGTTAAATAGTGCGCGTTGAGTATAGTTCTAGCTGCTCGTTTTTGTAATTTGTTAATTCTGTCAATTTGATAGGCATTTGAATTTCCCCATAGTGTAATACTGTAATCAATATGGGGAAGGATGTAAGCATTGTAGTAAAGAAGTTTTGCATCTTTTTTGAGTAGGTTTTTATGTTTATATAGTATTCCCAGCTTAGTCGAAATTTTGTTGCAGAGAGAGTTCACATGTGGTTGCCAGCTTAGTGATTGGTCAATCCTCAGACCGAGAATTTTGTCATCCTTCACATTTTTTAGTTCAGCATTACCTATTGTAATGTGCAATGTCTCGCGAAGCTTGTAAATCTTGGATGATGTAGCCAGGAGCATAGCAGAGGACTTATCAGTATTGATATACAATTTGTTGTGGTAACACCATGTTTCTATAATCTCTAAATCCTTATTCAATATTCTTTCCAGTTCATAAACATTGGAGGAAAAAGTATATACAGTAGTATCATCAGCATACAAATCTATTGTGCTAGACAGTTCAGATAATAAGAGATCATTGACAAATATGATGAATAGCAGAGGTCCCAATATAGACCCTTGTGGAACACCTGCTTGGATAGGGAGAGGATCAGACATCTCATTATCAATGCATACAAATTGTTGTCGGTTATCCAGATATGATTTCATCCAATTGAGAGCAGAATTATCAAGCTTGTATATTTTAAGTTTGTCCAAAACAATGTCATGGTTGATGCTGTCAAACGCTTTTTTAAAGTCGAATTTTATGCAGCCAACTATATTACCTTGGTCTATTGATGTTAACCAGGATTCCACCATTTTTGTCATTGCGCTTTGGCAGGAGTGGTTTGCTCGAAAACCAGATTGATTTTTACATAGAAGATTATATTTTGATAAGTAGTTGTATAGGTGATCATGGACATGACGTTCAATTATCTTAGACAGTGTACACAGTATAGATATAGGTTGATAGTTTTCTTTTAGCTCACGGTCATCAGATTTATGCACAGGAATTACCTTTGCCAGCTTCCATTTTTGGGGAAATTCACCTGCTTCTATACTTTTGTTGATGATATAAGTTAAGGGTTCAGCTATGATGCCTGCAGCTATCTTGAGAAATCTTGGTGAAATTAAATCCGGACCTGTGCTCTTTTTTATGTTTATGGAAGTCAGGTAGTTGTAAACAGATTCTACTGTTATTTGCGGTATTTTAAATAGGGTGTTTTCAGGAACCCTTTCAGATACAAATTGGTCAAGATTTTGGAGCATATCAGGCATGTTAGGAAAGGAGTTCCCTGTCGGAGCAGTCATTTTTGGAAGCTGGGATGGGATATCAGTGAAAAAGTTGTTAAGTTCATCTGCCGTAAGTTTCCTGCCAGTTAAATAGTCACTTTTATTCTGAAGTCGGAGATAATCGCTTGTAGTTTTAAGTCTGTTTGGAGTAGAGTTATTTCTCTTTGACTCAATTTCATTCAAGACTTTCCATATGTTATTTGGGCTGCCTTTGTTTTCATTAAGAAGATTTTCAAAGTGGTTCTTCTTAGCTTTATGTAACCGACAATTTGCTCTATTGCGCCATTTCCTTGCATTGTCAAAGTCTCCACTTGAATGGAATTTATCGCGAAGCTTTCTGGCTTCAGACACTTCCTCATCATGAAGCCATTTTGGAAGGTGTGTACTCTCTACACGTTTCTCACAAAATGGAGCGTGTTCATCCAAGGTCTGCTTGAAAAGATCAGTGAATACATCTAAAGCACTGTTGGGGTCCTCCTCAAACATAACTATGGACCATGGCTTTTCACAAAGATCTGATAAAAACTGTTCTTCGTGAAAGTTTTTCATGTTTCTGAATTTGACACTTTTATGTTTGGAAATTCGTTGGATTTTGCTGTTATTTTTGTATAGTGCGCAGACAGGAGAATGGTCACTTAGAGCTAATTTTGGTACACAGGATTTTTGTACTTTGTCTGGATGAGAAACATATATATGATCAATAAGTGTTCTGGTTGATTTTGTTACTCGAGTTGGTTCCTTGATGAGCTGGTGTAGGTGATATGATTCAACACAATGTAACCACCTATTGTTTACTTTCCCTAAAAGATCAAAGTTGAAATCTCCCGTGAGTATAATTTCCTTTGTTTGAGCATGTACTCTGTCCATCATATCTTCAAAGTCGGCAATCCATGATACCCTGGACTCGGGTCTATACAAACATCCTATGAGTATGGGTTTGACATACGGAATTTGAGTTTCAATCCACACAATTTCTAATTCCTTTGATTCTAGGTCTTTTCGTCTTTTATATGGGATACTTTCACTAACATATACTACTATTCCTCCTCCATCCTTCTTAGAATTCCTATCTTTACGAACTGCTTCAAAGCCTTCAATTTTAATCTGTTGTTTCACAACTTTTTTATTCAGGAAAGTTTCTGTGCAGCCAAATATATCTAATTCAGATGATGGTGGAGAGAGAAGGGATTTCAGTTCATCAAGTTTTGGTAGGAGGTGTTGGACATTCAGATGTCCAACTCTTAAACCTCTTGAGTTTAGACCAAGGAAATTAGTTTGATGGGGGGATCTGAAGAATGAAAATTTAGGAGGGCAAAAATATTCATATGTCTGATCCTCTCCCTTCTTAGACTTAGAGTCTGCTGGAATGTAATTAAATATATTTACATATTGTAGACATTGGTAATGGGACAAATATTCATATATACATAAGTGCTCAATAAATACATAGTTTTGTTTCTCATTTTGCACAGTTACACATGGTGCATCATATGGTGGGTTCGTTGTTTTCAGACAGGAATTATCATGTGTTTCTGGCAGGTATTTACTGCTACTAACAACATAGTCACTGTTTTTTGTGTCATGGTGATTTGCATTATTCAAATAAATATGTCTATTGGAATCACATGTCAAAGATGACTGACGTATTTCTGCATTAAGCAAATTTGAAACTTCACAAATATCACAACACATATCTTGAAACACAGAGAATCGGTTTGACACAGAAATCGAGATATCATAATTAACATTTTCTAAGGGCCTATGGGTTATGTTTACATCACTTGATGCACAGTTACATGTACAAGTGAACCATGCAGGCGAATAATCAGGGTTATTGGAAGGTGGAACATCTGAATCTTTGGTACATGTATGCATAGACAAAACTGAATCTAATTTTTTACTGTCTTTCGGCAAATCATACAAGATAGCTGTTTTTAGATCGTTGCCAGTCTTTCAAAATTTTGGACAGTTCTTGACCTTGTGTCCGAGAACTCCACAACCTCTGCATTTCACTGGATGTTTGAACCAACATTGATTCTGAAGATGACCTGTTTCACTGCATTTGTGACATCGCAGCAGAGAAGATGTTCTTTTGTCATATGCAGACACCGAAGATGGTTTCACAGAGGTAGGAAGAATGGCAACTTGTTTGTGGATACTTTTAAGCAGACATGCTGTACCTCGTTGGCTGAGATGGAGGCCATCTCCAACAAGAAGAGTTCTGTCAATTTTCCCATTTCGAAGTTGGAAATCTTCTTCGAGGTTGACACACAATAGATCATAGTTGTCGCATAGTCCTTGCAAACACACATTAACCTCAGCTACCTTTGTGTTTGTAAATTGGGAATCCATCCTAGGTGGAATGGAGCACACCACTATGTTTGTTTCTGGAGAGTCATCGTAGATTTCATTCAGCAGGTCATCATACTCTGCTGCGATCTTTTCCAGTGGCTTGTCGCTGGAGCAGTCATTTGTTCCCACCTGAAGAACAACAGACTCATAGGATGAGAGAGATCCAATTTGCCTCAGCTGGTCTCGCACATCGGTTATTCCCGCCCCACGTAAGGTTCGTATCTGTACGTCTTTTCGCAGACCCTTAGTTTTTACTCCCTGCAATAGGGAGTCTCCGATGATTAAAGTTGTAGCTGCAGCCGTATCACTATGCGGTTTGGATTGCACATCCAGATTTTCAACATCTGTTTGCATATCAGCCATTTGGGGTGGTTCAGGCTTGTTGCTCCCTTGTCGTGTAATGACTGGGATATTACATGCAGTATTGGAACTACAGTCCTGGTTTCTTGGCTTTTCAGGCATTGTCTGGACTTTTTCTTCAGTGTCTGGCTCTGTTTTCTTGCCTGTTGTTTTTTCTTGCTGGAAGTCTGTGTTTGTAGCTACTTCTGTTGTTGACACTGTTGTTTTCTTGGTCTCTTGTACATTCAACTTGGCTTGGAGGATTTTAATTTGTTGTTTTAAGTTGAATACTTCCACTTGTAAATCAGTCCTGCTTTTAATCAGTTCAGTATAACACACTGAGCAAGAGCAACTGTTTGAATCAGACATTTCATTCCTTGTGCACTCTATGTGTGAAGAGTTTAAAGAGTTTAATCCTCTCTTGAGTTTACTGCCTGGCAGGGGTGTTGAGGTACTTGGGATCTCTGCAGGGTGGTTGATTGTCTCATCAAGTTTGCCCTCAGCTCTGTACTGAGTCTGATTACTATGCTGTTTGTAAACCTTTCCTCATATTCACTGAAGTTAGTTTTGGACAGTGGATTCCAGACCTTTTTACATTTAGTTTTGTGTGTTGATAGGTCTGCTGAAGTAAATCCCAGGAAAGTTGACTCAGTAGAGCCATAGTTGTGCTCTCCTCCATTTTGTCCGCAGTCAGCCATCTTGTTTTTGTGGGGCCCAGTTGCCTGATGAACTTTTTACAGCTTAAATCTCCATGGATAGCACTAATTACTGTTAATAAGGTTCACTAAACTCTGTACTAGACATTCATTCAGCATACTGCATACAATATAACAATTCCCAGTCCATCTGAATGTTATAAATTTGATAAAATATGCAGAGCTGTGAGCTGGTCAACTTCTACCCAAGGTCAAGGTCAACATGGAATGCTTGGATTAGCGACGATCACTGTTAAGCAATGGAAGCAATTTAGTCAACGTCACAACAGATGGCATACACGTCGAGAGCGTCAGATTTGAGTGGACTAGATAGTTATCCAGTTCAGCCGAAAACGTATGTCAGTTATAGTTAAATACCGCAATGCGACAAGTCGTTGGAGCTATTTGAGGAATTTTATACACCCAATCATCCTGTTACTGATCAAAAACGAGCACGTTTTCTCGTTTAAATAGTTTGCAGGCGCTCCCGCTTCGATTTTTGACATTCTTCCATCGGCTTGAAATATTCGTCCGTATTGGATAAATAGGTGAAAATAGTCCGAGGACATGGATGTGTGAGAGAAGAAAAATAACCACTTTTTCTATACAATCCCTTAACCAGAAATTTAAGTTCGATAAAATACTGAATAAATGATCTGAGGATATGACGTACCTCGGAGTATAGTTGAAGCCAATTCCAAATGTGTTTGAAATAAATATAATAAAAACACAGACGTTTTCCTACAAGAGAGAAACTGTTACAGCGGAGGGCATACTCGTCGAGAGGGTCAGATTTGGGTGGACTCGATAGTTCAGTTCAGCCGAAAATGTATGTCAATTAAAGCTAAATAACGCAGCGAGGAATTTTATACATCCAATCATCCTGTTACTGATCAAAACCGAACACAACAGACCCTTTTCTCGTCTAAATATCCAAAAGTTTGCAGGCGCTCCTGTTTCGATTTTTGACATTCTTCTGTAATCTTGAAATATTCGTCCGTATTGGATAAATGGGTTAAAATAGTCAGAGGGCATGGATGTGTGGACGAAGAAGAATAATTACTCTTTCTATTCAATCCCTTAACCAGAAATTTTAAGTTCAACAAAATGCTGAATAATTGGCCTGAGGAAATGACGTACCTCGGGATATAGTTGGAGCCAATTCCAAATGCGTATGAAATAAAAATAATGAAAACGCAAGATGGTTTCCTACAAGAGAGAAACTGTCAGCATTTTTAAATGATGTCAACAAGTCATGATGATGTTCCACACATACAATCCTTATCACTGACCATTATTCTTGAACCAAATGAATTTCCAAGTCGTTTCCAGAGTATTTAGTTCCATCAAATCTTATGTTTCTTCTGTGTTTCTAGACCCGATGTAGCTCTAATGATTTGGAGTGGACGTATATGGCAAACCATAGTGCCTTTTATTCCGAATTTCCGATATTCAGTGACAATTTCCGATATCGGAAATAGAATTTCCCATATCGGGAATTCAATTTTCGATATCGGAAATAGCATTTCTCATATCGGAAATTGTCACCGAATTTCTGATACCGGAAATGGAAGCTCTGGAAGCTTTATGAAAACCGTTCCCAAATTTTCCGATATCGGAAATTCAGTGACAATTTCCGATATCGGAATTTGCATTTCCGATATCGGAAATAGGAAATTCTAATTTCCGATATCGGGAATTGAAATTTCCGATATCGGAAATTGGATTTCCGATATCGAGAATTCAATTTCCGATATCGAAATTTGAAGGACATGAATTTCCGATATCGGAAATTTTAATTCCGATATCGAAAATTTCAATCCCGATATCGGAAATTCTTGAATAAAAAGCACTTTGCTTGCCATAGACGTAACTCACGGTTTTCCAGGATTGTAATAACTACAGTTTTCTGAATCTTCTGTCTGTTTCGCAGCCGGACTTTTAGATTCTTCTCCATTAAATGCCTTCTGCAAAGCAAACAGTTCAATGCCACTGTCTCCATCTTCTGATGAATGCAGACATTCTTCTGATGATAACATTTCCATTATCACGGCCAAAGTTTCGCTGTCTTTGTCCACTCGAATGTGTTGTCCACTCTCTTTACACTGCCGAAATTATGGGACTGAAATTCGTGTTTTTCTGTTCGACTATCTATAACTTTGGTTTTCGTTTCCAAAAGTAGAGCTGGGTGATTGTGAATGTTGTGCTGTATGACTTCCTCGGACAAATGACTCGAATATTGGCAATAATAGCATGCGACATTTACAAATCTTCCACTATGGCTTTGAAATTCCTCAGCAAAAGATTTTCAAATCAGCCTCTTTAGGGTTCTGAAAGAAGATATACATCATGTCACTGCAACAGTATAGAATTACAGGAAAATACAAGGATTCAGCTACCCAGCATTATGCGTATAAAATATATCGAATTCAATTATTATGGCCAAAAGCTTCTTAATTCGTGTAGATTTCTTTTCTTGCAATATTAAACTTAAAACAAATCTAGATACCTGTCTGCATCTGCCTATACATATGCTCAATCATCAACTGGACCTAAATATATTTAATATATCGACAATTTAGTGTTGGCGCTGGCCCTGATGCATGTTAGCTATCACATTCTACGCATTTGGTGGAATATATTAATGGCGGACGGGCTGTGCATTCAAGAGCCCCATGGTAGTCACGTAACCATTGCAGTGAACCTATTTTTCTTTCCTCTAACGCATATTAGCTGGTGACACAGTCACACTGATTTATGATATCGTTTTTGGTGCAGATTGACCCGAAATAATACATAAGCGCCACAGCCACAAATATTGTACTAAAACAACATAAATCATTCAATAAGTTAACTTCAGACAGAATAATGACGAACCGTACACCGTTTTTTCGTATAATTATCATGTCGTAACCATACACCGGCAAAAACGAGCATGTGTCGTAACCGGGAAATTTTGCAATTTTCTCCGGCTTAATGTATGTCAATTATAGCTTATAAGCCTGTCACACTCTACTGCGATCAGCCGTCGATCGCTTTGCGCTCCCGGACTTTGAAATTGTTCACCAAAGCGCAGTGACATCGCCGAAAATTGTGAAATCCGTGACACCAGGTAGCTTACAGTACGTTCTTGACTCGCTTATTACGCTCTCACTGCGACCCTATGCGTTCCCAGTTTGATCATCAGTGCGCTCTCAATGCGTTCCCACTGCGCTCTGTGTGCTCCCAGTGCGCTCTCAGTGCGTCCAAGTCGCTGCCGCTGTGCTCTCACTACGCTCTCAATACCTTTTCTACTCGTTCATTGCGCATGTGCGGTATGTATAAAAATAGAGCCCCCTGCGACCAGGGCATCAGTCTACTTCTCATGATGTTGACACGGGCCTGGTCATCCTGTGCCTGTTGTGCTTGCATACGTGCTAACTGCTGTACAATTAGCACATTCTGCCTGTCCTGCGGCCATGGTGAAGAGCAGATGCACACTGATTGTGTATAGACGATGGAGCTGTATTTATACCAAAATGTGTGTGTGTAGTGGAAGTGGGATCGTAATATGAACGCACTGTGAACATATAGCAAACGTCGGAACAACGCCTTGGACGTGTAACGAGCGTCATAGTCTCAGTGGCAGCGCAGTGTGGACGTAGAATGAGCGGAAACTAGCCCAAAAAGCGTAGTAGAAGTGCAGTAACAGCGCAATAAGAACGGAAGAGGCACGTATTGAGAGCCCAATTAGCGTACAGCAGTCGCAGGGGACGATTTCTGCTACCCCAAGTCGCTTCTATGCGTTGTTGCTACGTCCACGATATGCTCATGTAGTTCGCTTTGCGCCGCCATGGCGACTGTACTGCGTCATTACACCGTTCTCGTCAGAGCGCCGACCCGCTGCGCTTGTTTTGTGCATGCACAAAACAAGCGCCGAGGTTTGGCGCTCAAGGTAGCTCATGGCGACCCTCTCGCGTCCTTGACAGTTTCCACTGCGTCACCAAATCGTTCTCAGAGACCTTACTGCGCTTTGCCTCACGCTTTCATACTTTTTAGGTCGCAGTGGGAGCGCCAGCGTGATCGCGGGTGAGTGTGACAGTGCTTTAAATAACGCAATGCGACAAGTCGTTGGAGCTACCTGAGGAATTTTATACATCCAATCATCCGTAGAATCCGTTGAATATATGTCATGCTGTTAAAAACGAACACAACAGACCCTTTTCTCGACTAAATATCCAAAAGTTGACATTCTTCTATCGGCTTGAAATATTCGTCCGTATTGGATAAATGGGTTAAAATAGTCAGAGGACATGGATGGGTGAAGGAAGAAGAATACTTGCTCTTTCTATTCAATCCCTTAACCAGAAATTTAAGTTCAAGAAAATGCTGAATAATTGGTCTGAAGAAATGACGTACCTCGGGGCTGACTCACCGGTCGCCATCTTGCGTGTGTCGTAGCCAAATCCACCGGGGCTCGTTCAAATAGTGGCCCCAGACTCTAGAACCTTCAAGGAAAGTTCCAGCGAATGTAGGCCACATTCTTTGGCGCGTCACGCGATTTCAGCTAATAAATATTCATGATGCCTGTACTCCTTACCCTTCAACGTCTACCGTTTGGACAGTGATGCAGGTAGACAGAACTCGAAAGATGGTATTGATAAAATCTGAATCATTGTGATTTGAAAGACAAAACTGAACAATAAGCTGAGCTATTCTCACGAAATGGAGAACATGACGATCATGAATTGACGATCATGAATATGACATTGGGTATTAGCGCCTTATGACATTGGCGCCTTAGTAACCATAAACTGACATTTGAAACTGGGAGGTATACACGCTCAGACACCCCATTAGAACAGCGTGTATGTCATACATGTAACGTCCTGGAGGACGAAGTTCATTTTGCTACACAATGTCAGTTATTTTCGAAAGAAGGAAAATTGCGATCAACCAGAAGATGCCCCCCTTCGCTACTATGTCACCACAGAACAAATGTATTATTATGCTATCAACTAAAGACAAATCCCTAATAGGAGAAACTATGTACCACTGGTACCTTCAGAAATATTACACTATTAGTTTCAGTAGTCTGATCAGTGAACACTGCTATAGTCAATATGCTACTAGTCAATATATGTCATGCTGGTTACAGGTAGTATTTACTGTTTGTTCAAATTTATTATGTTTCTTACTGCATTATTGTTTTGTACGCTGTCCCGATCCCAATGGGATGTTTTGTACAATAAAATTGAATTGAATTGAATTGAATTACCACAAAGTCCACTAGGCATGAAAATATATCACTGAGGAATAGAACAACGTAAGTTCTTTAACGGAAAATAAATATCAACTATACATTTATACCGTGACAATGCTGCAGATGTTGTGTTCCTGTATTACTACTATACATTTATATACGACTAGAAATTTATACACAATCAGAACGAAAATGAGATTACAACCATAAAATTGCAAATATCACGGACATGTCGCCTTGATTACAGCAAAGATACTTGTCATTGAAAGACCTTCAACGATGTCCAATTACAGATCAAAAAGTAACAGAATTATTATCACAGTCTTGGAAAGGACGACTAGATAAACATCTTTGGTATCTCCACACACAAAACAGTCAAGTAAGAAGTCTCGATCCAGGACAATATCTAATACCATGACATCCAATGGCGCTCAGAAGAAACATCATCGGTTGCTGGCAAGGCACCGGTAATCACTCGAGGTAAGACTGTCGCGTATATACGTCACAACAGTCGCTGATGCAAGATTAACCAGTCAGTTCAGCCTCATTTTCATACCAAAAGAAACACCAACAAGGCAGGTGAGAAAAAAATAAAAAATAAATCGGGGCGGGCGGAAAAATCGAGGCGGGCGGTGATGGGAAACAAGGCCTTTTTTTATGGGGCCTAAAGTAAGTGAAAGTATCCTTCGGTTGTCTCATTAATTGCTATTGCAAGCTAAAGTATCCTTTAGTTTAGTCCTCTTGTTATTCATGTGAGCGACTCTCACTGGCTCTCGTGTTTGTTCTAATTGTTTGTTTGTATTGTGGGCACGACTTCTATTCCATACCACACTATAACACTATATCAAATTTAAAGTGGGCCTATCGTAAAGTATACGATATGTTCGGCCTACTTTAAATTTTATTTATTTCATATTAGTGAGCGCAGCGAACTCAATAGGCAACATGTGTAGCCTACTTATGAGAAATGCACACAACTCCATGGATAACTGTACCCTAACAAATCTTTTTTCGCGGTATATCCGGTTTACATCCGGGTACTCGTCGTATTAGGGGGTCATTTTGAATATTGCATCTCGGAAATCAACATCTGGTTTTCTTCTAGAGACTATTTTTTGCACTTCGTGACTGAATAAAATCCCCTTCAAAAATGTAAGAACCAACAATAAAGTTGGAACGAAAAATATATTGTTATTGAAAAAACAACAGACCCCGTCCGGAAATAAGGGCGTCGTCTGCTCGTTGATTGACAGCTGTCAGGCAAAGTAACCTCTTCATTGAGATTTGGACTTGAAGTCCAACTAGGCCCATGGGCATATATAGAAAGGTGGTTCAGAAGATAAAAGTTGTTGCTTGATTGAGGGTTGGGACAGATAACATCCATTGCAAGTCAACTTCTCTTTGCATAATCTAGATTTTATTGCACTGTACTTCCATTTGTAAATTAGTGTTTTGTAATTTATGGCCAACAGGAAAAATAGTTTTTAATTGATTGAGTGTCATTTTCAGAGACTATCGATTGACTGGCTGCAATAGTGGAGATAGTAAAACTCAAAAGAATAGCTGCTTCCTGAGTAGCAGATTTCTTTCCCAGAGTTTCAATTCAAAATAGTATCTATTTGTTTGAAAAAGCCCCCTAAAAACACATGAAAAACTGGCCATAATACCAAGCTGATCCGTATGTAGTGGTAATACTATTATACATGTACATACACCCGGTACTGGCACTGAATGAAAGTATTAGAACACATGAATGCATGAAACAACAAGTGGCAAGACATCCATCTCAGAATATTTCAGTTCTCAGACATGTCAGATAGTATTATTTGTAAGTTTAACTTCAATTGATTCATTAATTTCACTACATGTACCTATATATCTAACACCAGTCCTTGTGATGACCTAGTTTTAGCTTGGCCTCCTCATTCATTAGAAACTAGACCCAGCATAGCTACATGTACAGCCCCTAGAGCTATGGTAGGGCAGCTCTTTACACATGTACATGTTGCCTCCTCAACTGTATATCTCTGAGCTGAGGTGAATGTTTGGAAGAGTGACCATAGCAGGCTTCCATACTCTAGTGCGTATTAATCTGATATCTTGAAGGAAAACAATTAACAGAGTATTATTTTATACAGGTCAATTACATGCTAAGTGACCATATTTAGGCCTACAAAGCCTGTCAGCCACTGAAGGATAACTATTCTGGTCTGAGAAAGAATAAACAATTTGGAACTATTTTTATACATGTACTTCGGACAACCCTAAAATCAGAAATTTTCTAGATAGCATAATAAAGGTGAGATAACTCACCCTATTATATCCGTATTTTTTAAACTCTAAATAGATTGTTCTGTTGGACAATATTCATAAATATCTCCCCCCCCCCCCTGTTTTGCGGTAGCGATAATCTACGCCATTACCATCTCATGAGTATGCACGTCACTGGTATTGAGAATTTAAGCTTTTATGAATAGCCGTGTTTCAGGCATAGATACGTCAGAAATCTATATATATAAACTACCGACATACTATTCAATATCTCCCAGAAAGTAATTCTATGACCTCTTTTTCATAACAAAACACAACCAAATCGGTCTCTAAAAAGTTTGCACTTGAAGGTTTTCTTTTGACTGGTATGGTTATAGTGGAGGGGAGGTAACTTTATCAATCAGTGTTACATTATGTCCCCTGGATACATGCTGCAACTAAAATCCTGCAGCACAACATTTGTGTATGGCTAAAAGGGACAAAATCCAACCCGAACACCCACCTTCCTGAAGCCTGCATCAGTGTACATGAATATTCTGCTGATAAACCAAAAACAGAGACCATAAATCTTTTATTGGACAGGAATCATATTGGTCAATGGTTAATTTCTGACAAATAATAACAATTATTTTTATCAGTCCAGATGCCCATCACTTAACTCTACTCTTATACCAGTGCAGAAAAACCTTAAGTCCTGAGCTCCCTCTTCATCAGTGATTATTAGACTCCACCAAACACCAACTTTCTATATTCATCATATTTGAAATTATCTGATCTATTACAGCTAGCCACATACCGATACCTGCTTAGATAAGAAAGAATACTGAACCTTGACAGGGGATATTTAACAGGAATGTAATTTCTTTACATTCAGTGCCGTAAATAGTAAAATGAATAGTACAACTGTGGGCATTTTCTAGAATTTTTATTCATTGATTGGTTGGGCTTTATTTTGTCCAGCTCTTTTTTTGTCAATATCCAGTTGAATATAGATCTCACATAAATTAATAGTTGCGATTATGTAGCAGACATCATAGAAGAAGTTATTCTCCCCCAGTCCATATCATAGTTTCCACATCATAGTTTCAAAAACTATGATGTGAAACTCATAAATATGAGAATTGTATATAATAAATATAATAATATATATTTAAATATAATAAAATAAATAATAATATATAATCAAAAAGATTTTTTTTATTTTATTTTATTTTATTATAATATATAATATATTTCTTGTATTTAATAAATATATTTGAATAATATTCATTATGTGATGAAACTCCACATCATAGTTTCCACATGAAAGAATGATATTAAGGCCTACCACAACTTTCCCACACCACTTATTTATCTGTTTATTGGCTTATAGTTGGACAAGTAAAGCAGAGGCTAATGCAGTTGGTCAGAAAAATTGGTTTGAAATAATTATTATTAGGCCTGATTGACCGATACTTAAATCGAGAGTCGGTGGGGGCGCCCTAGCCCAAAAACTTCTGGCTCATGGTTCTGAGGGTCGTGTCCATCACTATATTTTACCAAACACAGTCGAGATTTCGCGGCTATAGAAATTCCAGGGTTTATATCCAGGGTTGACTACAAATCCATGGAATTAGGCTGGAATTATGCTGGAAACCATGGATAATGTCCATGATCACAATATTCTGGACACCATGGACAATCCATAGACGATCTCCATGGACACCATGGAAATCCATGGATGATGTCCATGGACACCATGGATCATGATGTCCATGGAAACCATGGAATATGGAGAATTCAGCATGGAAGTTGGACTTTATAACAAGGGACATTATAATTTCATTTCAGCAGTGACTTGCATAATCTTTTTCACTACTTGTACCAATTTTAGTAATCTCGGACAGGGGTATGTTAATTTGACACACTGCTCAAATTTTAAAGCAAAATTTCAAATACGAGTCATCTTCAACCCTGCCTATATGGTTCATACATGTACAATTTAGTTATAATATACAAATTGGTTACAGTATTTTTCATCACCAGAATGACCACATTATTAAAAACCACATTACCAGGTTTTACTAATTTACACTCCACATAATGTAGAATGTTCCAGTCGTAATGATTTGGAATATAAAAGACTTAGATCGCACAGTAGTATTCTAGTCTAAGAGTTTCTCTGGAAACTTATTCATTACACTCAATAATAAGCAGTACACAATGTTCTGTTATCAATGTAATGTTCTGAGACATTCACAACTTAATCCTATTCAAAGTGATTCAGAAGGGCTTCTGCACATTTCTGCAGCTGAAGGTCTGCTGCAAAGACTTGTGCCCTGTGGTAATCTCCATCCCATCCTCGTCGCCAATGAAGTAAACTCATCGTGGTTTATATGAGTACACTAGACTTCCCTATGGTGTTTCATCGGCTCCAGGAATTTTTCAGAGGGTGATGGAGAATGTGGTACAGGGAATTCCAGGCACCGTCGTTTTTATCGATGACCTTCTGATCACAGGCGCTAACGATCAAGAACACATGGAAAACGTTCGACTCGTTTTGAAACGCTTGGAAAGTGTGGGATTGAAATTGCGTTTCGAAAAGTGTGTTTTCATGGCTGCGGAAGTGATCTACCTGGGCCACAAAGTGAATGCTCAGGGCATTCAACCAACTGGTAAAACAGTGATGCTCCCGCTCCCAGAAATGTGGCCAAGTTACAAGCATATCTTGGTATGCTAAACTACTATGTCAAATTTCTCCCAAATTTGGCTAGTGTACTGTCACCGTTGTATGTACTGCTGCGCAAAAGACACAAGTGGATATGGGGAAAACGACAAGTCACTGCATTTCTGAAGTCGAAGGAAATGCTTCAATCCCCAAATTTGTTGGTGCATTACGATCCCAAGAAGCCGTTGATTGTCAGCTGTGACGCATCGCCATACGGACTTGGCGCTGTCCTGTCCCACGAAATGGAAAACGGCGAGGAACGACCAGTTATGTTCGCATCAAGAACATTGAGTGCCGCTGAACGAAACTACTCCCAACTGGACAAAGAAGGACTCAGTGTAGTTTTCGCGGTAAAAAAAGTTCCACAAGTATTTGTTTGGAACACTGATCACAAACCTCTGTTAGGTTTGCTTGGTGAAAACAAGCCTGTGCCGCAGTTGGCATCAGCCAGAATTCAGAGATGGTGTTTGACGTTAGCCGCCTATGACTACACATTAATACACAAACCGGGTAAATTCAATGGAAATGCGGATGGTTTGAGTCGTCTCCCTTTGCCTTCAAAGCCGAAAGCGGTGAAAAAACCGGGTGAAAATATCCTGCTGATGGATGTACTGGACGAAGGTCCAGTGACTTCAACTGATATCAGACGGTGGACAGAACATGATCTCACTCTGTCCAAAGTTAAAACTTACCTTCAGTGTGGAGTTTGGCCATATGTTGTACAGGATAATCTCAAACCTTACATTGCTCGAAAGGATGAACTCAGTCTCGATGATGGATGTATCCTATGGGGAACCAGAGTAATTGTTCCTCCACCTGGACGTGAACCTGTCCTCCAGAGCCTCCATGAGAGTCATCCAGGTGTGTCACGTATGAAGAGCCTGGCTAGGAGTTATGTCTGGTGGCCGAACATGGACTCACAAATTGAGGCCACCGTGAGAGATTGTGTCACTTGTCAACAAAACCGAAATGTGCCGCCAAAAGCACCTTTGTTCCCATGGGAACATCCAGCGCGCCCATGGTCTCGAATTCATATTGACCATGCCGGTCCCTTCATGCGAACACATTTTCTCGTTATTGTGGACGCACACTCCAAGTGGATTGATACACACATAGTAAATTCTGAGGACACAGAATCCATCATCCAGAAACTCAGTCTTACCTTTGCAAACCAGGGTCTGCCTGACCAGATCGTCAGCGACAATGGGACGGCATTCACAAGCCATGAATTTGAACGTTTCGTGAAAGCCAATGGTATTCAGCACATCAGGGTGTCCCCGTATCACCCGTCATCAAATGGGTTGGCTGAAAGAGCCGTAGAAACGGTGAAAGACGGACTTAAGAAACAGAATGGTGGATCACTTGAGTCAAAACTGACCAAGTTTCTTTTTCGTTACCGTGTCATACCCCAGACTACTACAGGTAGATCGCCATGTGAACTTTTGAGTGGCAGAAAGTTCAAAACCACATTGGATCTGATTCGGCCAGATGTACGTACCAAAGTGCAAATCCAGCAACAATGTCAAAAGAATCAGCACGACAAAAATGTGAGGGAGAGGAAGTTCTCTGTTGGCGACCCGGTGTACGTTCTAAACTTTGTTAAAGGCCTGAAATGGTTTTCGGGCGAACTCATCAATCAACTGGGTCCAGTATCTTACCTGGTGGAAACGACTGATGGCAGAATCATGCGCAAACACATAGATCACATACGGTACCGACATGATTCTGGAGTTATCCCCACTTTGACGAGAGAGCAGCCAGTAATAATTCCACACGCCAATACAAATCCAGAACCAGTGTGCGACACAGAACCGAGTCCAGAATCCAGACTCACCCAACTAGCACCAGTGGTTGCACCGACAGCTGAATCATCTAGATCAGATATTGTAGGACCGGTGTCTCCGATGTCTCCGTGTGTAGGCAGACCCACTCGTGTTGTCAAGAGACCGGAATGCTTCAGTGATTTCATTCTTGAATGACAATTTACTAATTGGACAGAACATTATTGGTGTTTGAACTTGAGATAACGTTTAATGGTGAACTCCTATACTTCAATTTTGAATAGATGATTTTCCAGTTAATTTGAATTGTATTGAGTTAAATCTTTAAATCCTTTCAACATTCGAACATTTTTTATTGGTAACTTTGGCGTGGTCCTCTCGCCAGTTTGGACATTTCATACTCGTGAGAATTTGTGTGAAGCAACAACGCAAGGACAATAAATCTTATCATGCTTATGGACTTTGTTAAGGTATAATTCTGCATACACCATTTGGGTGTACCTTTTTACCAAGGGGGGAGATATGTGGTAATCTCCATCCCACTAGTCCGTGTCCGTATTCTATTCCGCGTTACATTCCATGTACCAGTTTGAGTTTTGATATAAACCAGACTTGCACGCCGCAACTGATTGTGTTGAGTTTACTTCAGCCCATATTGCAGAACTTTGATAATTGTATAATCTGTGGAATTCCTGATAATTTAATATAGTGTCTTTCAGTATTACATTAATAAGCTGACAATGAATATATTCAAGGGTACCGGTAGTAACATTTACATCCACAAAAATGGCACTGAAAAAAAACTATTATCTTGACAATTTAACACCAATAAATTAAACTAGAATGTGGCCTAACATATATTGATCCATATAATCATAGCAATTATTTATTTCATGCAGATGTTTAATATTCAAAATGATTATTCGTATGTCTCATGATGGGATCTAGTGCCTGCATATATCATGTTGTATATGGACTCAGAAATCCAGATATACATTTGTAGGCGGTTACATGGATCAGTTGTCAAAACGAGTTGATCTGCAGCAATACTGGAGGAAACATGGAAACCCTACACATGGAATCCCTGGACAGTGTCCATCCTCGTCCATCAAGCCCTGGACAGTGTCCATCCTCGTCTGTGAAAACGCTGGACAATTGTCCCTCCTTGTCCATGGAAACCCTGGATAATGTGTCCATCCTCATGACATCCATGGAAACCCTGGACAGTGTGTCCATCCTCATCCATGGAAACTCTGGACTACCACATCCTGCCTTTCTCAAAACAAATTTTCATACCCTGGATTTAGAGCATAGAAAAACCCTGGAAAACTGTCCGAATACTCCAGGGTGTTTATTATAGGGTCATTTTTTTTTTCCATGGAAACCCTGGAATTTCTATAGCCGGGTACCCGTGTCTCTCTCCCACAATGGTGTCCCATCTTACAAGCATAAGATAACAAACAACATTGTGGGAAAATAGCAACATGTGATTTTATCTTGTAGCACTAGTAAAAATATACTCATCGAGTTAAGGAGTGGATTAACAGATAAACAATAACAACAACAAAAGTTATAGCTGTCCATTATGGGCATAGTTGCACATATCCTGCGCTCACTTTTAGGCTTTGCCTACTACATATTACTTTTCAAAGCTATGAGTGAATGCATCCTGGTGCATTACAGTCACTTGTCGTAAATCGGGGCACTTTTCGCGATTCGTAGTTTAAAAGAAGCACTCTGTTCTCACGAATAATTTTAACTTCCCATGACATTTATTAACATCCTCGTGCTGCACTGTCTTAAAATTTCTTTTCAACGAGCAGTGATTTTTGTTGGAACGCTAACCGAAGTAAGCTGGCAAATTGACGTAAATCGGGACAAGTTGTCGTAAATCGGGACAGTGGTTAACGGCGAATTTTGAACAGTATGAAGACTTCCAAGATAAACATTTCGTACTTAACATAACGTTCTAATCGTTTACGACTATGACATGTTAAATTATTTCGTTTTGATATCGAATAACAGTCAAATTAGTACCTGTAAGTATATGTTGATGTTGTTTTCTATTTAGGTAAGGGAGGGTGTCACAAGCCCGAACGCCGAACTCGTTCGCACCGATACGTGGAGCCGTTCGACTGTTCTAAATGCAAGAATTATTTCCCCGATTCCGTTCCCGAACGATTAAATCTTTTATGTACACATAATTTAAGTAATCCTCGAAAGGCTCGAGTAGCCTTCGTTTTATACATACGTATGTTTATTAAAATTTACAATGGGAATCGGCAAAAGATTGCGACGGATATCGAATAGAATCTACCGTAAGATATATTACAGGCGAATTCGTTCTTTTTATAAATTACGGTTAGCAAATGACTTCCATGAATATGATGGATGAGGGAAGTTGGCCGAAAACATACCAGTCATCGAAAATGCGAAGAGCTGCGACTACAATTTACAATTTTAGTATTTCCGAAATCGTGTTACTGCATGAGCTAGCGAAAGCTAATTTTATGCGTTTATATTTCCGCAATTCTTTTACTAATTGTATGCATTCATTTAACTACCGCCTACAAAGTAAGGTAAGTAATAAATGTATGATCATTCTTGGTGGTCAGCGACAGATGACAGATTGAATTCTCCCTCCATTCCCGGTAACGTACGAAGACAGCCATGGATACTGAGAGTTTGTAAGTCCACAACACAAATGAGCAAATTAGAATGATATCTACAGCCTTTGAGAATAATGCGGTCCTTTTACAACAAGATGGTATAATCCGAGTATGTTATTGTTTAGCAAACTCAAAACTGTACTTCAAGCCTCTTTAATATGCAAATTGAAATGGTAAATAATCTTGATTAGCACCACCGAGAGACCAATCATATTTAAAAGCCTTTCAACTATTATTTTTTGTAATTACAATCTGGATCTCAGTCCACGGAGATTCGACTCTGCAAGTCTATGGAGATTGGCCTCCGTCAGCGCACAGAGCTTCGGCTCCATCAAACATACGTGACTCCAACCCCATGGAATTCTATTTAATTTACTTCGAAAGCCAACTGAGAACATTGAAGAAAAGAAAAATTAATGCATTTGCTCTTTCACTGATAAGCGATATCGTCAGTGGGGCATTATCAATAATTACGCTCGTCAGATATATATATTGAATATAGGCTCTCATCCCTGAAAATGTCGGACATTCAACGTTTTTTTCTAAGGGGACTTATTCAGGTTCTTATTTTCTGTACAATTATCAGTTTTTATTTACGAGAAGGGAATTTCATTATAGCCCAGATTTTTATATTTATTATAGCACAGAAATGTGATCAGAGCAATCAACAATCTTTTCCATAGCGCGGGATGTTGGACAGGTCTTCTTTTGTCACTTCACCTTGACTACCCCGTAAGAAATAAATAGAAAACAAGAGATGTTTGCTTAGAAGAATAAGAACCATTTGATCACATTTAATTTATGCCAACATGGTGATGTTTACGGACAAATTGCATACTGGGAAATGGATAGGACTGGCGGAGCTGTACGGCTTTCACTGAAGAAGTCACAGCTCCACCGAATTCCATGCTGCCTGCAGCGTAGATGTTATGGATTCTATAATAATTTTGAATTCTTCTTAAAACCACATTTTCCTTGCACTTGTCTGTCAAAACGCCTCCTGGGTAATTTGCTTCTGATTGTGACAGTTAACGAATACTGGAAGTGGTTGGTGACCCGTGAAATATTAGTTGATCGGGAAATGTTGAAGTGGAAAAGTGATGTGCTTCAGTGTACACAAATAAATTCTTTCTCTTTTAATTCGCAGCATATAAACAAGTCATACTGCGGTTGTATCCGAGTTGAAGAAAAAGCAGAATGGAAATATATAGGCTGAAAATGAACGACAGATCTGAAAAAAAACCCTGAACAAAATAATGTTCACAGGTAGTCTTTATACATCTTAGTTAATTTTTATCATACAAAGCAAATGAACAAAATTCCGACGTTATGATATAATTGCATCTTTACAACTCGCATCTGGATCACTTGATTTGTGAAAACACTGAGCAAAAAAAAGCAAAAAAACAAAAACAAAAACAAAAAACAAGGCGAGGCACATTATAACTCCGAATCATCAATATTATAGATTTGAAGATAAATGTTTCATATTCGATTTATATTCACTTGAAAATAGTGATACATTTAAAACAAATAATGAATAAAAATGTGCAACCCATGATTAAATGCGTCAGATCCGTCATTCACACTGGACAGCCGTCGTATATTAAGAGTTTCCAAAGGTCCTTAATCAACACAACTGTTTCGTGATGGCCTTCTATATTATTTCCAGTTGGGAATTCGTTGAGGTTGGCCACTACCAGTTCATCTTTCATCGTACGCACTTACCTTTAGCACACCTGATTTGAATCTAAAGAAGAAACAAGGGCGAAGAAAAAACAGGACAGGAGAAAAATAGCTGTTTTTGAAAAATAAATCACAGAGTAACACTGCACCGAACATTCGAGCTATATTTTCCTCTCCATGCAGTATTTGATGCCTGCCATTGATGTTAATTAAATCTTCTATGACCTGATAAAGATATGGAGGAAAAACAAGACAGAAAAATATACAAGAAAAAAGAAGAAGAAACAATTAAGACAAGAGAAAAGGAGTCACTAAAGTTCATTAACATGGAAAGAAAAAAGAGGGTTGGATAGCCATTGTTGAAAAATAAACGATTGAGTGACCCCCTCCCCCTTCTCTCAGTAAACATTCAAGATATATTTTTCTCCACAGTATTTTGATGGCTGTCGTTGCTTTCAATTAAATATTCTAAGGAAGGAAGTAGAGATTAGGGCTATTATTGTTGACCAGACTTGTTTTATTGTGTATTTGAATTGTCCAATAAGTAAATACGTTCTCAAAGCCCATAATATTATGTTGGAAACGAGAACCATTTAGGCATATCAGTTTGGCACAGAGACAAGGTACCCGGATATTGACCCCGTTGTTTTCGTTTTGGCGGGAAAATGAATCGACACGTGGATGGTAACAGTTTTATGGTATCGATACAAATGTACACACACACTTCTCTGAAATACTATATATGAGTTGTTAAATAGTCCGGAATGACCTGATAAAGGATTTGTTGGAGACAATCATGACAATCACAGATATATCCTGTAATAATGGAGATTTCTTGAACAGTTTACCGAACCGATAATTGTTGATAAATTAGATGAGCTCCAGCACAAAATGGATTCCAGTGAGCTGTTCCTTGATAAATAACATCTCGAATAGAAAACAATAAATTACCTTTGCATTAGATATTTTTTTAAATGGTTAAACTGATACAGGCAGGTATAGGTACCCTTTGTGGTGCGACGAACTAATGATTGAGCCAGCATGAACAGGTTGCTAGTGCGGGAATATATCAAAATATATCTCATTGCATGAGGTCAATAAAATACCACAAAAGAAAAGCAAGATCTTTTATTTCACAAATTTTATTTCATATATTCCCCAAGTCCAAGTTTTAACCTGTTTAGTGTCATCTTGGAAATGTATCTCGATGTCAAGTGGCCCTGAAATGGACCCTAAAATGACGGCCTTCCTTCTTTGCCGGCAAGGGTGCCATCGGCCTGAAAGTAAAAAAAATATATCGATAGAGACATTATTGATTAATCAAGCAATCTTTTTTTAATTTATCTAGTTACATAAAATGAAAAATGATTTTTGATGAGATTACGGCAGGGTATGTGGGCTTTGTCTAGGAAAATGTAAGCATTCTTACTTTACTAAAGAAGAGACACTCCAAAAGTTTTATTTATGAAGGAAATATCAATATTTTATCTATACTTTTCGTTACACTGTAACTGGAGCCATACTGGCCTAAATTTATCCAGGAAACCAAATACTTTCGAGTTATTTTTGGTTGAAATTTTCCAAGAACTCTCCCCTCCCCCAAAATCAATACCAGTACGTAATAATGACGAAGGTCAATTTCGCATGAATATAGTCCTAAAGATGTTTGTGTCTATGACCCCGGATACCTCCCCCAACGATATATTCTGCTATTGATACATTTAATAGGTCTCTCGCTCACCCCCCTCCCCAACACAGCTCTACCCCTCTCTCTCTCACAGAAAAGATTTGAGAGGACCATATTGATTTAGAGATCATAATCCTTTTGACAAATTTATTCTTGGGCCCCTTTTCTTTCGTATAAAATATCTGTTCTAAATTTTGTTCCGTGTATATGGATAGGACCTATACCTTCGCCTATTTTAGTTCAGATATATAATATCTACATCCCGCCATGTTCGTCATCTGCTCCCAAAACACTATTTATTATAATTATCTTACTGATGCCGCCTGGACATCTGATCTTTCTCCCGTTTTAGAAATTATAAGGACTTTCGCACACACACCCTCTCCCTCTGTGCCGTGGTCTTCAGCAATTAAAGGACCTCGTATGTTTAGATGGGTAAATGGCCCTAGAACAGGTGGAGTAGAAGTGCCTAAAATAAAATATTGCATATACAAGAAATTCTTCAGTTGGCGTGAAGTACAACTTTATATTGTATACTCAGAAAAGTTTCAAGGCTCTGAGTCTCATCATTCTCGAATAACAGAGCCGTGAAATAGTGCATTCGTGCAAAACCGCCAATTTTGAAGCAAAAACACCTCATATTTCTTTCTACAAACATATGAAGATAAACGATAACCAGAACCAGCTTGATACAGCATACTCGCTGTTCCAATACGTAGTCGTAGAACAAATCTGGTTCTGGTTATCGTTTATCTTCATATTTTTACAGAGAACAATAAGAATTGTTTTAACCTCACAATCAACTATTTTGCACGAATGCACTACTTCACGGCCCTGTTACTCGAGAATCATGAGATTCAGTGCCTTTAAATTTTTCTCAGTATACAGTATAATATTGTACTTCATGCCCATTGAACAATTTCTTGTATATGCAATATTTTATTTTATGCACTTTTACCGCACCTGTTCTGGGGCCATTTACCCATCTAAACATACAAGGTCCTTTAGAAAATTATTGTTGCTTCATTTCGTTCTGACGCACTAAATAGCCAAACAACGAAACTAAATAGCTAACAAATGCAAAAATATACCTCGGAACCAGCTATTATAAAAGTTTGGATCCATAGGCCTACTTCTAATCTTACCAACAACAGAAATGCGCGGTTCTCAAACCAAACGTGAAATCGTCACTCTCAATGGAGTGTCCCGATTTACGTCAATTTGCATGTTGTGCAAGATTCGGCTATAATTTACGCCTATCAGAGATACAGTGTTCTAGTTTGGTTTCCTCTGTCGAGCATTCCACACACAAACATTTTGGTTGACGATATGTAGAAATATCGGAAGATTTTTTGTTTGAGGCTTGAATAAAGGGAGGTAAACGTTATCGCCCTTACTTGGAAACTTTTTCGACCGCACCACGAAACAGCACCCCCTTGAAACCTTGTATAGTTTTGTGGGTGAAACTTACGGCACGCTCGAGAAAACACGGGGAACCCGACAGCTGACGACATCACCCATATCCAACAGGGTTCAAAATCTTACGGCACATCAGAGCACGCGGCACACCAGAGCACGCGGCACACCACAGCACGGCACACCAGAGAACGTTCTATAAGGGGGGTAAATCTTGCGTGGCTAGGAGACCACTGGGCGCTTCAGGGGACGTTTTATTAACGCACAGGGGCACATCAGGGAACACTCGGCACTTCAGACGGCGGCTTATGCAGTTTGGATTCCCGCTGACCGCGTAACCGGCAGATTGACGCTCCACAAGACCTCTGATAATAGTAATAATGACTTGATTAATTATACCGGATTACATTCAACATTGATAACAATATATGGCATAAGAGGTACATTTAGTGAAGACTTTGCTAATTTACAATAGATTACGATTATAAGTGGCTATAAACTTAAACGAATATAGCTTCTTATTGGTATTTTCTCCGTAATTCGTATTTGGGTCAAATTTTATCATGGCTAAAACAATCGCAATATAAATATACACCTCACTCACGGGTATTTTAATTTCGGGTAAATGGAAACCCCTTATATATTTGCATGTTTTATCTGCTGTCTGATGTTTGTAGTTATATATGTTTATATGTGTGTATGATTGCGTTTTAGCTCTGATGGGCACAACTTTTACGCAAATAAACTATTCTATTCTGTTTGTGATTTCTCAAGTCATACAATCTTATAGTCTCGCTAAAAATCTCATCTACCTCAAAATTGATTTTATGTGATCAAATCAAATGTATACGTGGCCACATATAATTGATTGTACATATAATTGTATAACAATCTTTATTTTTTAATATTTATCTAACAGATACACGGCACATTTTGTGCAGCAAAATATACCAAAATAAGACCTATCCGTATATTTTCCTAGGCAAAGTATATGATTCCAAAGGGGAAAAACGGCACACCACAGAACGGATACTGGCGCGACCAAGCCATGTGGCGACAGACGGCACCCTGGAGACGGACCAAGACACTTCTTCAGCCAGGCATACACTAATAAACACAGGGATTAATGACGATACACGCAACTGGAACAGTTATCCCCGATTTCGCTGCCCTGCCCACCAAAACACTGCATTTAATTTCTATACATGTAGAAAACCAACAAGTCAGTTATGTTAAAACAATTTCATCACGTTCTGTGTGTTTTTTTTTACAGCACAAACAAACCAGCTGTGACTGGAATTGTGGTTTATTTCCTTGAAATTCCGCAAAACATTATATATTGATAACTGTCAAAATTGTGCCGTAGACAAATTATAATATTATAATGTCGTACAATACAGACGGTCTAGCAATATCAGTCTCCGTCTGGGTCTAACTACGGGGAGTAGTCGTATATATTTATTAACACCACCTAAATAAAGGGACCCTGCCGAGGCTAGACGATCGACCGTGCGCCTTTATAATCCGATTCACAGGACGGGTAAGGTCTTGGATACGAATCACGTAATAGGTGACTGAATAGCTCTCCCCGAAGCAAGCTGTGCTGATCATGAGCTCTCGTAGGCTATTCATGCTTTTTGATCGAAATTGTAGTTTAAGGGCCGCTTCCCATTCGGATTTCGCGGCCCATCAACTCAATGTTTTATTTGGATTTCGCGGTACATTTCTTTGTTTTCTTTTAATATCTTTTCCAGCGCTAAGTATATAAATACAAAAATAAATAAATAAATAAATAAATAAATAATAACAATGAGAGATTAGCAGGAGATATAAATAGAAGTAAATAAGAATCGGTATGTACAAGTTCATAAGTCTCTTTCGGGTTTTTTTGGTTAAGCATGCTATTCATGCATTGACCCATATGCTATATATAGACCGTCCTCTGGTGTGCCGTGCTCTCAGGTGCCGGCATACCACAGGACGGTAGGATTTTGAGTACGTATCCCCACGCTGGCGACTTTATCATTCGAAATCACGCCCTCGATCCAACAGCCTTGGCCATGAAACCACGTGACCTTAGGCCATGAAATCACGTGACTTCACCAAATCACGTGACTGAATGTTGTTAAGCGTGATTACGTCTAATTATGATGCAAATTTGCGCTAATTAGCGTTAAATCGGTATTACTGGTTACGGGTTAGGGTTAGGTTTAAGGTTTTGGGGTTAGGGTTAGGGTTAGGTTTGTGTTAGGTATATAAAAAAAAATTCAACGGTTGCTTCCAGCCGCTTCCGTGGCTCAGACTATGGAGCGAAGAATGGCGGGTTCGATCCCCGTCGGTGCCAGTTTCGTTATTTTCGGACAGGTTTTTTCTAGCTCGTAAATTGTTGGACGGGTAAATACAGTGCCCCAACAACATGTGAAAATTGATGGAAAAATTCTAAGTCCAACAAATAACAAATAACAGGCCACCTGATTGGAGTGCATAGGAACTATCCTCGACCGATCGATGGAAACAGGTTGTGATAATCCTTCAGGCGAACCTTTGGCGAACCTTTTAGGTAATTATGCATTTTATTTTACTTACCACACTCTGTAAATTATGTGATATTACTGTGTAATAACCATACATTTGGTGTACGTTGTTGATAAGCCTATATTTGAGTGATAAATCGTAATTATGAGCCGCCAAAGACAAGTTTGGTCGGACATGTAGATTTGACTCGCTGTGCTGTGTAAATAGCTCTGATGCAATCGTTTGTTAGAAACTCTAGAAGATATGTATTTAGGAACACGCAGCCTGATAACAGCTAATAGTTCCAGGAGTTATTGCTGGTTAAAAACTTATAGCTGATATTACTTTTCACGCAGATGAGTTTGCCATTTCCTTACACTGTGTGAAGCCAGTTTGTTGTCATGGCGACGGCGATGCTTCGTTGTGTGTTTCGTGGGTTATGAGCAAAATCACAGCTCCCCAATTTCGTGGTGAGTGTTTGCGAATTGTATAAGTTAATGATTGTGATTCTTGGGATAAAATGTAATGGTTTATTGAATGATTCGTGACAGTTATGTATTTGCAACTGTAAGCTAAAATTACTAGCGGAGCTATAGCCCGCTCCGTGGGCATATCCTCTAAAGTTATCAAAAATTGAATTAAATCTTATTGTTATAAGTTTTAATGATTCTATGTCATACAAAATTTATAAGAGTAATTTCCCCTGACCCAACAAAGGTGTTTGTGGGAATATTGGTTAGTTTTGTCAATTATTACCATTTTTCTGAATATTGTGACAGGGTAAAGAGTTAGAATTCATTGTTATTATTCAGGCATCTGTATGGAAGACTGACCACATTGTTATAGTATGGTGGATCAGTAGTGGCTTCCTGGTAAAACTTGTTCATCTTGTGCCCTGGTCAGACAGGGGTAAGTTACCATGTGATAATTGTGTTTGGTTACTGTGCAATGTTGTTATTAACAGTTAGCTAGTCATTGTGAATTACATCACTGTGATGATAAAGCCATTCCATCCACCCTAGTGCTAATTCGTAAATCAAATTCGTCTACTGCCATAATTTGTGTATTATATGAATTGGTAGAATGAATCGAGCCAAGAGTTAAGTAACGATTCTTGAATTATTGCACTGCGTTTATTACATAAAACGTACATGTAGTAGTTCCACAAATGTTCAATTTCACCGTTGGTCAATTATTGATCGTTAACAATTTATTAATTCCTAGTTGACACGAACATTTGTTCATCAATTTCATTTGTGTTCACATAAAATGTATGGTGCTCTGTAGTTGCCTCTGTGCACAACTTGTGGACTGTCATTTCCTCATCTACGACTTGATGGTGCTGTTTAGAAGCCTTTTATGCAATATATAATCTCTAATATCAAAGCCGTTATTTATGAGGATAGAGATTATGTGGACATACTTAATTTGTAATAAGCCTGGTGTTTGATAAATATTCCCAGTTGCATACAGGATGTTTCTCACATAGACCACTGGTATTGCATATAATTTATTGTTACATACAGAGTTTGTCACATAGCTATTGAATTGAAGAGTCCTAACATGATGACTCTTGTGTTCGAGATGTAATCGTTGTTTCACACAAGATATTTCTCACACGTTACGTATTTTTGTATCTTTCTCAGGATCAGTTACCCTCCCGGGTAAACGCTGTACGCATGGGTTTGAGTTGATGAGCAATACAAAGCAAGTCTTCACCACCATCCTGAGTTGTGTTGTTTTCTGTTGCTAAATTCTACCCCCCGCCACAATGGATTTAACATTCTTTGGTTTTTCTAATTTAAGGGGGCATCTTTTACACAACCAAATGCTCTCATTTAGCAATAACAGGCCGCAGTTATGCCCCCTTTATAGCCTGTCAGTGTTTCTTCAGTCATTTTCAATAAATGACCGTAATCTCATTATAGTGTTGTGTCAATTTCTTCCATCAAACATAGCTCAGTCTCCGATCGATCTGATAGCTCACATAAAGGAATATTATTGCAAATAATGATATTGATGTGAGTAGCATGTTTATGACTCTTTATTAACTTGTATACTAAATTCTGAACAAGTGGAGTTATTTTCTACACATGGAGAGGGATGGCTGGACAACGTCACAGATGACGAAACCGTGCGCGTGCTGCCATAGCGACGTTTGTCACCAGCGTCGGGGCTGGGGCCTATTTTTGTATCTGGTATTTGTGGTGGACGTTCCTTCTCCGTTCTGAAAATCCCTTCCCTCCCACCCTTTCAGGTATATGTCACCTGTGACTTGGCCTCTTTCGCTCCCCACCTTTGATGGATTTAACATTCTTTGGTTTTTCTAATTTAAGGGGGCATCTTTTACACAACCAAATGTTCATTTAGCAATAACAGGCAGCAGTTATGCCCCCTTTATAGCCTGTCAGTGTAGCTGACTTTCTTCAGTCATTTTCAATAAATGACCGTAATCTCATTATAGTGTTGTGTCAATTTCTTCCATCAAACATAGCCCAGTCTCCGATCGATCTGATAGCTCACATAAATATTTTTGCACACTGTAACAAGTGCAGGTTTGATAAGTCCAACTTTATTTTATTTTACTTTACTGCATAATATAATACAGAACAATGTTTCAAAATATCTATTGTATTATACGAATTATATTGATCGCCGCGTTGTTTTACAGGAAATTCCATGTTACGGATACTTCGTAATTTTGAAAAGAAAAAATCCCAAAACATCAGTTTCCTGGTAGCCCTACCCTCAGAGAGTTTTTAATTTTTTCATTATTCCCTCTTGGAGGGTTATCGGTATGCAGATAGGCTCAAAATGACCCCAATATGAGGAGTTAAAAAGTCACAAAATGTCCAACTAATCAGAAACTCAGTTACTGAATCGAAAACCTAAACCCAGTCTTCGATAATTCGAAAGCCTAGGTTTTCTAGTGACAACTGCGATTTTCGGTGTTGAGAAATAGGAATTTGAGGTTAAGGAAAGAGAAACTCAGGGTTATGTGGTAGATGACCTAGGTTTTCGACCGTAAACTTAAGTTTTCGATTCAAAAACCATTGTTCTCTTTGATAACTTGAGTTGAAAACTTAGGTTTTCGATTCAATAACTGTGAGTTTCGGATTATTTGGACATTCGGCCTTCCATAACCGTGAGCCTAGAAACGAAGTACATGTAGACAGAAAGTTTCTGACTTCAAAGCTCATCATATTGCAGTAAAGTTTAGCCCATTCAGATCTCCTGGTTTAAATGGGCATTTTAATTTATTTGAGCAACACTAAATATTCTCTATTTTAATTTTAAGGTTAATTAGAGTACAGTTTTAACAATCATCCCTGGGTTTGACAAATAATTTAGATCAAACTGCTTTTTAGATTATTTGTATTTTTAATATCAGACAGGATGTTGCCAACACTCAAAACAGAGCATTGAGGAAGGACAATAGTAGGTAGGGGCCCGATTCGGTAAGGTTTTGCCGGGGGAGGTAACTCTTGCATCCACTAGGCGGCGCTGTTTCCAGGTTAAAGGTATAGGGAACTCCCCGTCATCTCCCCAAGAGTAGGATGTAATGACGTCACTGGGGCGGATTTGAGGCGGAACTTGATCACGTGACGATCATGTGATCAAGGCATGTACTGACCTATCTAGGCTATAGTTCCGGCAACCTTTGACTTCGAATTCTTCCGCGGTGATGCGGTCTGGCGGTGATGCGGTCTGCCTCCGCGGACAGAAAGTAGTCCCATGGGTTGACTTCCAATGTTAATGTATACGGGGAATACCTAAATAGACGTTTTGTGACCTAGGTGGGTCCCTAGTGAACCGATGGGGTCGAGTGAGGTATCAAAGTGAAGCATTCGTCAAGGGGCATCTGATGGGCTGGGTGTGGGATTGAAATATGGTCATTCTGCGCATGCGAGGTGGCCAAAGGGTATGAAAATAGACGTTTTGGAGCTAAGGGAGTCCCTAATGGGCCGATGGAGTCGTATGAGGTATCAATGTGAAGCATTCATGAAGGGGCATCTGACTGGACTAGCGGCTCGGGCGTTGTCACCATTCTGCGCATGCGCAGACAGGGAATTGTGGGAAAAGGGTATGGAAATAGACGTTTTGAGATCGAGCGGGGTTTCTAATGGGCCGATGGAGTCGTATGAGGTATCAATGTGAAGCCTATGTGAAGGGGCATCCAGTCATGGGTGGGTGCATGTAACATTTTTCCTGGAAAAAAAAAAGGAACACGGACTTTATCGAAAAATCCGGGAAAATGCCTATATGGGGTATGGGGGGTATATAGGTCGCCGGGCTTAATGGGGCTTGCCTATCAATAGAGTTATCTCCCCCTAGTTCAAGGGTGGGTGTATGTAAATAATTTCCTGAAAAAATACGGAACACGGACTTTATCCTGAATTACGGGAAAAGGCCTATATGGGGTATGGGGGGTATAGGACCATCCTGGAAAACCTACTTCTCGACATTTGCGGTATAGGTTGTGGGGTCTCGTTTTCTTAGTCTCGTCAAGACAAACATGATAGGAAGTGTCGTGGAGCGAATCGTTGAAATTTTTGGAAAAAGTTCAGGGAGACCCATATAGTCCCATACTAGGGGTATAGGACCAATGTTTGCCCCACTGGGAAACCTACTTCTAGACATTTGCGGTATGGTTGTTTGGATTTGTTTTCTTAGTCTCGTCAAGACAAACATGATAGGAAGTGTCCCTGTACGAAACGGTGAAATTTTTGGAAAAAGTTCAGGGAGACCCATATACGGGTTATGGGGGTATAGGACCAATGTTTGTCCCACTGGGAAACCTACTTCTATACATTTGCGGTATGGTTGTTTGGATTTGTTTTCTTAGTCTCGTCAAGACAAACATGATAGGAAGTGTCCCGGCACGAAACGGTGAAATTTTTTTAAAAAGTCACCGAGGCCTGGGTAGGCCGATAGGCCTATACTGCATGGCTATGGGTGTATAGGTCCATACGGGGTGGACGTGTTGGGATCTAGGTGGGCCACTAATGGTCCAATGGGGTCGAATGAGGTATCAATGTGAAGCTCTCATGCAGGAACACTTGACTACACTAATGGTCCGTACGTTGTCAATATTCTGCGCATGCGCAGACTGGCGGTAGTATAGAAAGCAGGCATTTTTGGGGTGTGTGTGGGTGTGTTTGGGTTAGAGATGGGCTAATCACGGTTCGAATGGGTCATGTGAGGTATCAATGTGAAACCTATGTGAGGGAGCATCTGATGGCGTGGATGTGGGGTAGAAATAGGGTCATTCTGTGCATGCGCGGTAGCCAAAGGGTATGGAAATAGACGTTTTTGTGGTCTAGGTGGGCCCCTAATGGGCCTATTGAAAAATTGTACCATATATGTCCTGTATTATACAATATATGTTCTGTATTATACAATCGCATAGCGGTTGTCGTGAATAACAACAAGTTCAGCAATGTGCATACAGTTTATTATCTCCAATGTTACATCATACCCAGGCTGGGGGAGCCGCCCTGGGTATGTTTAGTATGTTCAAAGCAAAACAAATTGAAATATCAAACATCATGTTTTATTATTTAACGCACCGTCACATTAGGTACAAGTGTTTACTGAGCTCAAGTCAACGATCAGCATGTAGACATAGAGAGTATGTACAGCATGTTATGGTATTCATCAGTGCACGAGTGACTCATTCAACCCATGGCGGTAACATTGGTCACCCTCTTCACTGTCCACTTGGTGTTGGGTCGTTGTTGTTGTTGGGCCTATTCCAAGGGATCCACGGTGTCCAGTTTCTCCAGCATCATCTCGGGTAAAAGTATCGGACTTGGCCTGCCTTCTTATGCTGCAGCACATAACCAAACGCCAGATTCAATTTGAAGGCCGTAGTTTGATCTCTGAAGATGGTTTCCATGCAGCTGCGTAGACGGGTGAGGTTGGTCAGTGGGAAATTGTAGATATCTTGAATAGGGCGATGACGGTGGAAACAGTGCCGTGTCATGGACCAAGGGCGCCGATCGATGTCACTCACTGGATGGTTGTCCTGTAAGAGATCGCTAGAAACATTTATGGGTCCATAAATGTTCCTAGCGATCTCGTCCAGAAAATGTTCGATGTTGTCAGGCGTATGACTCGAAACCGTAACGGTGGGGTCCGGCTGGAAATCCAGGCTCTTCTGAACTGTGGGTATAGGCGGGCTCTCCGTCATCGCATCACCAGTGGTGTTCGTCTCCCCGGGCTTATCTTCACTGGGCCTGACCTTCCGCGGCTCCTCTTCAGTAGGAAGTTGTCGCCCAAACCGTAGAGACGGACCATGAATCAAACGCTGATGCCGTCTTAACTGACTGCGTCGTTTGAAGAGTTGACCACATTCAATACATTGTTCCTTCGCGCCCTCGTGGAGTGAGCGTTCGTGGCGCAGTAAATGATCCTCCCGATTAAATGACCGTGCGCAGGTTATACAAGTATATAGTGTACCGTTGTGGATGGAGGACACGTGTCGTCGCAAATCTTCTGGGCGAGTAAACTGCTTCTGGCAAGTTGTGCAAGTGAACATCTTGGTGGTTGACAGAGTGTCTGATGAAACGGCAAGGCCGCTTCCCTTTTATAGCACGCTAGCTGGTGATCTATTTTTAGCACACTCAGTTCAACTATCCCCAAGTCGAGGATCGAGACTGGTGTACTGGTGTACGACTGAGCGGCATTGCGCGCGCGCGCGCGTGAAGATCCTCATATACCCCAATGCGGGCGCAGACGTGAAGTGCCCAATTGCGGATAATGGCGGATACACCGCCATTGTGGGAAAATGGCGGATAATGGCGGATACACCGCCATTGTGGGAAAATGGCGGATACACCGCCATTGTGGGAAAATGGCGGATGATGGCGGATACACCGCCATTGTGGGAAAATGGAGAATACGTTGACCGGAAAGACCCGAAGGTGAACGCCATTGTGGAAAACCCCCACAGACAGGTCAGTACGTGCATTCCTATGATGTTCACGCATAATAAGAGGATTGATCTGTAATCTGTGTTGTTGTTGTTGCTCTCTTTTTTGGACTAACCCGTCAGAATAGTACGTATCACGGACTACACCCGACGTCTAGGCGCGCATGTGTGACCTGGTCTATAAAACACGTCTCTCTGGATCCTACACCTTCATTTCTACGGTTGCAGAGCCATGACGGAGATCCAGCCCTATGCGACTCGCATTTTACAGCATGCCACCGTGGTAAATTCACTCACGGGTTACCGAGCAGTGGTCCGGTCCATGTTTGCAGATGGCGACGACAACGAGGGCGACGCCAGATCCTGAACTAGTTCACAGAAGCGGTCCTCGACAGAGTGCACTCGATGGAGAGGTGTGCCATCACTCACCACTACTGGATTTTGACAGATGCTCGGGCTATGCTCGGGCTATGGACCAGGAGCGCTCACGCCGGAACCAGCGACGGCTGGTTGGCCTAGTCATGGTCTGTGCCCTATTGACCCTGGCGCTGTGGCATTGACAGTGGGACCTGACTATAAATACGAGGGTCAGACACAGTGTGCGTCATTCAACGATCGTCATTGGATCAAGCATGTCACCAGTCCTACAAGCCATCCTTCCCCTTACACCCCGGGTGGGGTTACACGTCTATGAAGATAAAGTCACCCTCGTGGAAGACCGTGGAGATGTTTGCTGGTCGCGCGCTGAGACCGTATCGAATACGGTTACGCTATACCGTGACGGCTGGACCAAATTTAAACGGGTGTTGAGCGGCAAGCTCGACGGACACCTCATCCACATAGACAATGCCATCTACGTACACCGTGGACCCTTCTTCCCACAACGCCTCGCGTAGGATCTTGGTAGCGGCCCAGTTCACGTATTGACCATGGCGGAGGCAGTACGGGCGTATCTCGGCTTGACTCCCGAGGTTTTCCTGCACGTGTATGCGGATAAGGTCGATACCATGGAGGAGGTGGGAGACATCTGTGATGCGGACCCTACACAACCGTGCCCGGCTCACAATCGTCTGTCCCGAGAGGGCTGGACCAAATTCAAACGGGTGTTGTCTGGTGAACTGGACGGCGACCTCATCCACTTGTGTCACGATGTGTACATCCGACGCGGCCCTTTCTTTGCTCAATTGGCTCGGCTAGATGGGGGGTACAGTGCATTTTACCCTTCACCCTGATCTATGGTCTGCATTGGAAGATGCCGTGGTAGATGAGGATCAAGTGCTTATCAAGCGGTCATCAGACGAGTTGGACTGGTCATTTACCATGGACACTGTGGAAGCCAACGAAAAAAATCAGAAAGAAACTCCGGCCCAAGATATACCCGTTATAAATAAACGATAGATCCAGGGTCCATCATCATTTGTCACCATGAAGCGCTGGGAGAAGGTGTTGGATAACTTATACTACAGTCCCGACAGTCCGGCGGCCTATAGTGCATTGTCGGCTCTCTATCGAGCGGCCAAACCCCAGGGGATACAACGTGCCCAAGTCCGAGATTGGTTAAGAAAACAAGACACATATACCTTACATCGATCTGTCCGTCGCCATTTTCTACGCAACCGGGTCATCGTGGGAGGAATAGATGCCCAGTGGCAAGCGGATTTGGTCGATATGAGCGCCTTTGCCAAACACATCGATGTCCTATCCAAGTATGCGTGGGTGGTACCCATCCGGACGAAATCGGGGGCGAATCTCATAGCGGCGTTCAAAGACATCTTCAAGACCGGGCGCAAACCTTTGTATTTGCAAACCGACGAAGGCACGGAATTCCTCAACAGACCGTTCCAACAGTTTCTGAAAGCCCAGAAGGTGTTTTTCTTCCATAAGTACAACGAGACCAAGGCTTCCGTGGTGGAAAGGTTCAACAGGACATTCAAAGGCCGCATGTATAAATATTTCACCTATAAGAATACAAGGCGGTACATCGATGTTCTCCCGAAACTTGTGAGGGGTTACAATCGAGCCTATCATCGGAGTATAGAGAGAGCCCCCATTACCATGACCCAACGCAATGAAGCCCAAGTCCGGCGTGTCTTGTACTCCAGGCCATCGCAACGAGCACCGAAGGCAGTGTACAAGGTCGGGGACCCTGTACGGATCAGTAAAGTCAAGGGCAAGTTCGAGAAAAGTTACTTGCCCAACTGGAGCGCACTTCCTGATTAAACTGCGCCTACCCCGACAGCAGCGAGTCTATGAACTGGAAGATCTCCAAGGGGAACCGTTGCTAGGGTTGACGTTTTACGAGACGGAATTACAGCCTGTCGTAAAAACACAGCAAGACTACTACACGGTGGAGCAGATTTTGAAAACGGAACGTCGACGTGGCAAATTGTTTCATTTCGTCAAATGGCAAGGCTGGCCCAGTTCTTTCAATTCCTGGGTCACGTTCGTGGAAGGCCTACCCAACCTGGCCGATTTGGAACCCGACACCTTGGTGGTTCTGGATGATCTCATGGCGGAGACGGATGCGCGGGTCACCCAACTCTTTACCAAAGGCAGCCACCATCGACGGCTCAGCAACATCTACGTTGTGCAGAATCTGTTCAGTGAAACAAAGAACATCGGAACATCAGCTTAAATGCCCACTACCTGGTGGTCTTCAAAAACCCGAGAGATACCACTCAACTGCTGCACCTGGCGAGACAGATGTATCCCGGCCGCACACCGTTTGCGTTGGAAGCCTGTAAAGATGCCACAACCCCTCAGCACGGGTATATGCTCTTCGACCTCAAGCAAGCCACCCCCGACCACCTTCGACTATGGACCGGCATCTTTCCCGGAGAGGCCCACCACGTGTACATTCAAAAATAATGTAAACACACCCACAGTGGCTCCCCCAGCTGGAGTGTGTGCTTGATGATGGGGATAATAAAAAAAATGAATACCACAGCATGGTTGACTTTGTCTCTGTTCTCTGAGGTGGATAAAAAGGGCAGAGTTGTGGGTTCTGACATTAGTTGTACATGATGTCTGGACGAGTACGAGTTATTCCGAACCATAGTACGCGGTGCGGACCCTGACCTTGTACGCTGTCTGTGCCAGATCGGGTACAACCTGTTAAAAGGCAACGTACCACTGACCCCGGCTCAGAAGACCAAGTTGGCCAAGCATAAGACAGGTCTCCGAACCTTAGTCCAGAAGCGGGTCCCTCAAACACAAAAGGAAAAGGTGTTACAGAAAGGCGGCTTTCTCGGGGCCATCTTAGCACCGTTGGCCGCTTCCGTGTTGGGTCCAGTATTGGGTGGACTCTTCGGCCGACAATGCACCACACGAAAAAAATGGTCCTCGTCGAACCACGGTTCCTTCAAAACCTCCAATCGCCCTACCCTGTCCACCTACGGTGAAGACCATAAACACCCTCGATGGAGAGATGCAACAGATCTTACAGAGACCGGGGTTAAGCGACAGTGAGAAAGTACAACGGTACAATGAGACGCTTCAACGGTACATGACGTTCATGTACCCTCTCTACCCCACCATCACCACCACCACCACGTGACACACCGCCGACCTCAGCACCGCTCCAACAGCTGCCATTACCAGGGGTAGCACCCACAGCCCCACAGTGGGTGGAAGACGAAGTGCCGAAGAGTGTACCTGCATCGTTCAAGAAACAAGCTGGCCTGGTATTACAACGGATGAAACACAATCCTAACATGACTTGGAATGATAAAGGCGAACTCCTGGTACAGAATCAGGTGGTCCCGGGGACCCACATGACGGATTTAGTGAATGACCTGATGCGTAAACGCAGGTCGCACACGGATCCTCGAGGATGGGAGGTCTTCGCTCAAGGCTTGAAAGACATGCATGTACCACAGGATTGGTGGGGAACCCCCACCGCTGGGCCTTTATGCAGCGAACCCAGCAATCGCCGAGTGGCCCACTACCTTCTTGGGAATCCGAATGGGAACCGGAGTCACCCCCCAAAACTCCACCACCACAACGGGCACCTTCTTTTCAGACCTTTAAAAAACCACCCTCGATCAGGACACCCCACATCTCCAGAGCCGTGACACGTAGCAAGTCAACGCGACGAACACGACGCCGGACACAACCGCCCAAGGCCTGGAACACCTATTAAAACCAACAGCAGCAGCAGGACAGCTCAGTCGCCATGTTTTACCTCACCCTACCCAGTAACAGTTCGCTGGATGTGTTTCCTGACAACACCGTGGCCAAGTACGTCACCCAGTTACCGCAACCGTTGCATTTACCTGGACGATGGGAATGTGGCCTCGTGGATATCCAATACCCTTACTCGTGGTACAACGTGCGAGCCAATGAAGTGTGGTACGACGTGACCTACGAAGGCAAAAACACCCGACTCACCCTCCCCGAAGGCCAATACGATACTCCCAAGGAGTTCATGGGTGGGCTGTCTAGACTGTTGCATTATAAGGCTCTACGGGAGGTCACGAATACTTCAAAACCCATCGAATCCTTTCCCTTCAAGAATCACGTGGACTTCGATTACAACGCACACAACGACAAGGCACAGCTTATCGTCACCGCCAACGCGAGTGTCGTACTGAGTCCTATCCTACAGCAAATGCTGGGTTTCGATCTACAGACGTTCGCTGGTCCCACCGCCCACCAAGGCGAGATCCCGATGGATATGAAGTCGGGTATGTACGGACTCTACGTCTACTCGGACGTAGTCGACAACCACATCTTGGGCGATATCAACACACCTCTGTTACGGGTGGTCCCCATTAAAAAGACGTATGGAGATCAAGTCACCCACAGTTTCACCCACATGCTCAACCTGCCCGTTCGACAAACCAACATCAACACGATCACCGTGGATATAAGAGATGACACGGGACGACCGGTGGCATTCGAACGCGGGAAAGTGGTGCTGACACTTCATTTTCGACAAGCACGTGCTCCCCACTTTGCATAATGAAAGTACCTTACGAGTGCGATGCACGCAGCTATATGAACTATTATACCCAACAGGCCGGGGGTGGCTTTCCGGTCTTTAGTGGTGCACGCATGCAACGAGGACATGGACTGGGGAACATACTCGGCAGCATCGTCAAAACGTTCCTGCCCTTGGTGACGCGTGAGGCGAAAGCAATCGGCAAACAAGCGGTACGCAGTGGACTGCAAGTGGCCGGTGATGTCTTGGGGGGTACGGCACCCAAAGAATCCTTGAAACGGCGGGCCAAAGAAGCGGGAGGCGTCTTGGTGGCCAAAGCACAACGCACCGTAGGGAATAAAAGAGCTGCCCCACCGAGACCACGCACCAGTCGACGACCGACCCAGCGACGACGCACATCGAAGACCCAGGATATCTTTTCTTAAAACATGTCTTTGATCCACGCCGAGTCCTGCCCCTCCACCAACAGTGAATTTGATTTGTGGACCGTGCCGCCCACACAGACCAGTGCCGAACAAGGATTATGGGTGGAGCATCTCCCGCTCTCCAGCATCAACGAAACAGGGCCCATCGAGTTCACCATCAGTAATGCGGATACGGCCTATGTGGATTTAACCCATACATACTTGTATGTGAAAGCCAAGGTGGTCAATGGGGATAGCTCCAGAATCATCCAAGCTGCAACGGTGGGCCCGACGAATCTCTGGCTGCACTCGATGTTTCAACAGGTGGATATTTTTCTCAGCGACAAACTCATCAGTGACTCGACCAACACGTACCCCTATCGAGCCTACATCGAGACACTGTTGTCGTATGGCCGAGAGGCTAAAAAATCTCAGCTGACAGCCACTTTATTCTACCAGGACACACCCGAGCACATGGACACGGTGGACAATGTGGGATATAACAAACGCAAGGCTTTCACTGCGAACAGTGCCTCGGTGGATCTCATGGGTCAACTGCACGCAGACATGTGCATGCAAGACCGGTACCTCTTGAACAAGATCCCCATCAAAATCCGACTGATACGGGCGCCTCCGACCTTCGCCTTGATGGCCACTAACGTAGAGGGGCATGCAGCTTACTATAAGATTGTTATCCAAGACGCAGTCCTGTATGTCCGAAAAGTGAAACCGAATCCAGCCGTTCAATTGGGACACATGAAAGCCTTGGAAACAAAACCAGCCCAGTACCCTATCCGACGTGTACAAACCAAAGTGTTCTCTGTGCCTGCTGGAAATATGGGCGTCAACAAAGTAAACCTGTTCCTGAGGGAACTACCCATGCGATTGATCCTGGCCTGTGTGAAAAATGCCAGTTTCAGCGGAGCATACCCAGAGAATCCGTTTGACTTTAAACATTTCGGCATCAATTTTGTGGCCCTGCATGTGGATGGACAACAGGTCCCAGCCACGGCCTTAACACCGAACTTTGGGCGCAGGAATATCATTCGAGCCTATCAGAGCCTGTTTACAGCCACCGGTCAAATCAACCAGGACGAAAGGAATTTCATCAGTCGGGAGGACACGCGAACGGATACACGTTGTTCTGTTTCGATCTGGCCCCTACTTTAGAGAACGACCATCAGCTGGCCCTGGACAAGCAAGGCAATTTACGGTTGGAAATCCACTTTGCACGAGCCCTAGCGACCACCGTCAATGCGATCTGCTACGCCGAGTTTGACAACATCATTCAAGTGGACAAAGCGCGCAACGTCCTGTGTGACTTCTCCACCTAACATGGATACAGACCAGATAACCACCGTGCTGGAGAATGACCCAGAGACACGTATGGTCTTTCAAGGGGTGTTCGCCCGAGATGTGTTCCCATTAGACCGTATGTATCCTGCTGCTTACGTTCTCAACACGGACCCGATGGATCGGCCCGGTGAACATTGGGTGGCCGTGTACTTGACAGAACAGCAGGGCGAATACTTTGACCCGTACGGCCTGCCACTCCTCCATCCCGATTTAACAGACTTCATGGATCAAGGCACAGAGACGTGGTGTTGGAACAGTCAAACGTTGCAAAGCCTGACCAGTAGCGTGTGCGGACAATATTGCTTGTTTTACCTGTACCATCGACGCCGGGGAAGGATATTATCTACCATCGTACAGATGTTTGACGAGTACCCCAAGGCCGAGGACCGAGATGTACTCGTATATGACTGGGCCGCCCATCATTTCAATGTACAAGTCCCGTTCTGGGCTTGAATTCTTTCAATGTACACACGCCCCCTGTTCTGGGCTTAAGTTTACAAGCCCCCTGTTCTGGGCTTCAGTTCTTTCAATGTACAAGCCCCCTGTTCTGGGCTTCAGTTCTTTCAATGTACAAGCCCCTTGTTCTGGGCTTCAGTTTTCACGTGGTTGTTCTCACGTTGTTGTTGTTACTGAATAAAAAAAAATGAGATCTCACCAAAAAACCCTGTCTTGTGTGTTTTATTCATAATGCATAAATGCCCAATGTGGAGATTCAGTCAAACTGAAATCAGTGGTGTAGGATGGGGCCAAAATGTAACCCATCAATTTTTAGAATGCAAGAGCACTATAGTAAAATAGAGAGCCAATGAAATCAGCCCACAGACCAAGTACGTGTTTTGGTCTAGGTTTGGAGCGGGCATTTCATTGAGGTGCGTGTAAAGGAAGACGGTGAGTGAAGACTCGTCCAACACGTATAGATTAAGTTTATTACAGTACCCAGATGGAAGAAGGAAAAACCCCACTGGGAAACCCCAGAAGAAGCCGGATGTAGGCGGGGACGTAGGCGAAAGCATCTTAGTACCCGGATGTAGGCGTAGACGTGTACCTAGTACCCGTCCATTGGTTCTTTTATCGATCGCTCATTGGCTCTTTTTCTCGACCGCTGATTGGTCCAAATGGAACTGCCCATCCTTCCCAGGTTAATTTACAATCCCCTTTTGGGGTTCAAGCTCTGACTATCGATGCCGCAGCATTGTCTCCTCCGAACCTTGCCGAAAGGGAGACCTTGGACCGTTTGACCTGGATGTGGCCTTTGACCTTTTGACCCGAAATGCATCCGCCCACTGCCGGTGATGACGCGCCCGCGCGCTGCGGCATCAGATCATCCCGCGAGCGCGCGCGCGCGCGCGCTGCGGCCGGGGCGGGCCGGGCCGGGGCGGGCCGGGAAAAAACCCCGGAGGTTGAACATACGGACGTCTAAGTAAAAATTGGAACTCTTCTGGGTTTGGAGGTAGTTTTAGTAAAACCGTCACAACCCACGTGACCTGCGCAGCAGAATGGAAACGACACCCTAGTCTAACTCCCTCACATAGGCTTCACATGGATACCTCACTCGATCCCATCGGCCCACTAGTGGTCCACCTACACCCCAACACGTCTATGTCCATACCCCTTTGTCCACTGCGCATGCGCAGAGTGACGATATTTCAACCCCGCACTCACCCCATCAGATGCCCCCTCACATAAGCTTCACATTGATACCTCACTCGATCCCATCGGCCCACGAGTGGCTTCCCTAGATCCCAAAACGTCTATTTCCATACACTTTGTCTATTCCGCATGCGCAGAATGACGATATTCCTACCCCACATCCATCCTATCGGTTGCCCCTTGACGAATGCTTCACAAAGATACCTCACTCGACCCCATCGGACCATTAGGGGCTCCCCTAGATCCCGAAACGTCTATTTCCATACCCTTTTCCCACAATTCCCTGTCTGCGCATGCGCAGAATGGTGACAACGCCCGAGCCGCTAGTCCAGTCAGATGCCCCTCACATAGGCTTCACATTGATACCTCATACGACTCCATCGGCCCATTAGGGACTCCCCTAGATCCCAAAACGTCTATTTCCATACCCTTTTCCTATAATTCCCTGTCTGCGCATGCGCAGAATGTGGACAACGGCCGAGACACTAGTCCAGTCAGATGCCCCCTCACATAGGCTTCACATTGATACCTCATACGACGCCATCGGCCCATTAGGGACTCCCCTAGCTCCAAAACGTCTATTTTCATACCCTTTGATCACCGCGCATGCGCAGAATGACCATATTTCAATCCCACACCCAGCCCATCAGATGCCCCTTGACGAATATGCTTCACTTTGATACCTCACTCGACCCCATCGGTTCACTAGGGACCCACCTAGGTCACAAAACGTCTATATACATTAACATTGGAAGTCAACCCATGGGACTACTTTCTGTCCGCGGAGGCAGACCGCATCACCACCAGACCGCATCACCACGGAAGAATTCGATGTCAAAGGTTGCCGGAACTATAGCCTAGATAGGTCAGTACATGCCTTGATCACGTGATCGTCACGTGATCAAGTTCCGCCTCAAATCCGCCCCAGTGACGTCATTACATCCTACTCTTGGGGAGATGACGGTGAGTTCCCTATACCTTTAACCTGGAAACAGCGCCCCCTAGTGGATGCAAGAGTTACCTCCCCCGGCAAAACCTTACCGAATCGGGCCCCTACCTACTACTAAGGACCTTGAAATCACACATGTAGGACATGTGACTCTAAGAGTTATTTCAAGCATACTGATGTTGTTTTATAGGATTATGATTATTGGTTTAAACTTGTAAACTGATATGTATAATATATTTACATTTGAATGGATAGATTCAGATTGTCAGTTATGCATTAAAAATACTAACAATTTATGAATAATGGATTGGCCAAATAATTTTGCAAATAACTTTTCAAAATAAATGTAAGACAATATTTTTTTATATCTATAACATTGTGTATGCATTACACGTATTACCACAATCTCTTGTAGTCTAAGTATAACATTACATGCTGAATTTCCATGGATACATTTCAATGTAGAGTATAGTTTTAACAATCCACCCTGGGTTTGACAAATAATTTAGAACAAATTGCTTTTTAGATTATTTTTATTTTTCTATAAATTTGTTATTTCTTTGGCCAATGTCAAATTAATTTAAACTTTACGTTTAACTTGCTATGCTCAGCAATCCATATATACAAATCAATTAATTTGAATTATATATCATCAGAAGTGCCTAGTGGGTGAACAAAATGTCCCATAATAACTAGTCTGAGCATGGAAAATATGGACTCCATGGTCAAGTTCAAGTTCAAGTTCAAGTATTTATTGCACAAACACCATAAGAGGCAGAGTGCAAATTAAATCGAACAAACCAGAGTAACAATAGTATGTACATTTGACACACTGAGTGGGTGAAGATAAGCAGTCAAACATTCACCTCTGAGTCAGTGGGAGAGCTTTATTGACCACTCTCCACCACTCAGCTACTCGCTCCACTGGTAGCAGCAGAGCTTCATTGTCCTGTCATTAGCCCTCCAGTGCGGTCGTACTAAAAACTGCGCGGAAATGCGCGGAACTGCGCAGAACTGCGCGGAACTGCGCGGAGCTTAATTTCAACTGCGCGTGGATTATTTGATGGATTTTTCTTTATTTGCTGACGAGCAGAATATTGATATTAATAAAACAGACAACAAAATCCGCAAAATGTAGACTATATGTCGCTTGAAACGAGAGAGAACGAAATTCAAATGCGCGGAAATTATGTTTCACTGCCCGGAGATTCGCTTCGCTGGAATGGAATCGTTAATATTAGAGCACCTTATCCTACCTTATTCGTTATCATTTCACTTGGAATCATTCGATATGCTTTCTTCAACTGAGTCTTTTGTGTGGAATTTCAACTGTCCGTAAGTATATATTGCCGGGTATCAATTTTAACTGCGCGGAAATCGTGTTTCACTCCACTCAGATTCGCTTCGCTCGAACTAAGTCTGATGTGTACACTCAAAATAATAATCCGTTAAAATTTAACGTATTACTATCCGTTAGGTAGTTTTAACGGATTAATCCGTTGTATAAACGGAAATAGTACGTTATAGTAAGGGAATCTTCCGTTGTTGTATTGCACTGACGGACTCATCCGTTACATCAACGAAATATTCCGTTGCTGTATTCTCATGACGGAATAATCCGTTACAACAACGTATTATCCGTTCGGTAGTTTCAACGGATTAATCCATCCTATTAACGGAAATAATTCGTTAATGTAGGTGAATATTCCTTTGTTGTATTGCCCTGACGGAATAATCCGTTGCTGTTTCCGTGAACCCACCTTAGGCAGTGTTTATGACTTCATTCGTTAGCTGCTTGTCCTAAAGTATGTGAAAATACGCATAAAAGCGTTCAAATACATGATTTCATCGTTGAGCTTTAGTTTTGAAATAGTTTTGTGAAGTCGTATAAACATCGACGACGGATTCTTTTGTGTGCAGTGTAATACAATCCGCGCAGTAATACAACACATGTCTCGTCTGACGTCACACATTTGCGCGCGCGCGAAACGCCAAACGGCCACTTCTGCAAGACGACAGTCAGTGGATGTTGAACGGTAAAATGTTGAACAGCAAGGTAAGAATCTTGTCTCATCGATGTTATTTATGACAGACATGTACAGTTTTATTTCTGTATCACTCATTTTATTAGCCGTTGAATTTGATGTGAGACCACAGGCCCGCAAAACAAAAGTTTTTGGGGATGTGGGCGGTGATTAGGGTGAAGTGTCGAAATATGGGGTCTCTATATATAACCCTATGCTTTATATAAGTTAGACATCATGTCGTTTTGCTCGCGACCGAGTAGGCATTGACCTACAATCTTCGAAGGTAAAATGAACAAGTAAATTTGGCAAACGTGTTTTTTTATCACGATGGTGGGGGGGTGGGGGTGGGGGGAGGGCGGGGGAGGTGTGTTGCCTTGATGCATTGAACTGTATGGTGTCGCATCATGACTTAATTGGAATAGTCCGATTGCAGCAGGGCTTCGTGTTTAGCGCGAGTGATAGCTCACCTGCACGCAAACACTCGCGTAAATTCATGTCACGAGATAGAGTGATTTTAGGCTTTAGCTCACGTAAACTGTCACATTTTATATTGTATTATATTGCAATCACTTGCCTGACTTTTAAATACCCTCTCCTAAATATTTTGACGTGAGCTATTTTTAGCTCACGCACTAATTCTAAACACGAAGCCCTGTTGCAGCCCCTACAAGATATTTTATAATACTGATTTCTATTGAATGTAGGGTCTGCCCGTTTAACTCTACCCGTTTAACCGGCAAAATCAACTTAGCTGCCGGACCGAAATGTCCGGCAGTCAAAAAACGATATTTTATACGCCATTTTCTCAACTCATAATAATGAAACCCACCTTTTAAGTTAAATCTCGGACTTGGAATCCGTTCTGAACTTTCCGTGGGTAGTTTATTCGAGCATTTTCAAAGCTTTCCTGAACCGAGAAGACAAATTTTCCGCCATGTTTAAACTCACTACCGCTACATCCTCCACGTTCGGGGACGGTCCGACAGCTAGAAGATTTTGCCGGTTAAACTGGCAGACCCTACATTCAATAGAAATCAGTATTATAAAATATCTTGTAGGGGCTGCGTGTCGTACTAGACTTGGGATGACTGATGACGTTGGGGTGGTGGGGGGGGGGGGAGGGCGTATTTCATCATAGTTTTTGCTTCATTGTCTTTTATAAATGTATTGTTCATTCGGCATGTGTAATTGTTCAGATGTGGGCACTGTCATTGCTCATCATTGTGTATGAAAATTTGGGAAATAGTTATATTCGGGAAAAGAAAAAAATATTTATATTAACATGAATTGCGGTGGTGAGGTGGTTGGGGGGGGGGAGGTATTTTTTATTTGACCGTAGTCTTTGCTTCATTGCCATTCATAAATGCATTGTTCATTCGTATGAAAATTTTGGAAATAATTATATTTCGGAAAAAAAGAAAGATATTTATATTTTTATTAACATCAGAAATATCTACGAAGACACCCAAGGACAGACAAACCATGGTGGTGACCGGTACACTTGATTTGTTGGATTTCCCTGTACCGTACACATTTTTTTTCCAGTACACATGTAGTTTATGCTTTTCAGGCACTGAGTTATTACCGTAGCTGCTCTTCTGTACTGGAGATAAATAAAGGTAGTTTTATAACAACCTCGGTAAGAAGCTTCGGTGAACTTTCTAACAGATAGTGGCGAATTAGTTTAACAGTTTGAAATAGTTTAGTACTATAGTACAGGTACTATTAACTTTTTCAATTTGCTCTGTTCATTTTCTTTAACCTGGCAGTGTGACTAATATCACAGGACCTACGACATGTACGAAGAGTAGGCATTTGGACGCCAGTTAAACTCTTGGAAATCCCTCTCCCCAACCCCCAGTTGAATCCTGCCTATATTAAGTTGGGAACTGCCCAAGTCAGAATCAGCAGTGATTTTAAATTGCCATCAAGAGTAGGTCAGTTCAGAACTTGCTGGTAACAGTCCCCTAATGCACCTTCATGCCAAAAATCAAGGTTCTAATGTCAACAGTTCTCTTTTTTTGCCGTAATGAGAGCCCAATTCATAGGAATAAGGACACTGTGGACCTTGGTCACATTCTGCCAAAATTCTTACAAAGTTGCAGTGCTGGTCGAGGGGGTCAGAATGAATTTGTTCGCTCTGTCAATGACAAACTACTCACTATAGTAAAACTGCCTGCATGCAACTATTTTCAGGATTTTGACTAGAACTTAGAAGACTCCTCTGTACCTGTGGATAGACTATGGGATGTCTCTATGTTGATATTACAGATCAAACTGAAAAGTGCCGGTTTTCCTTCTGCCACAGGCTTCTGTTGAAGGTTTGTATGATTTCCTGAGTAGGCGATCCACAAAGTAATAACTCAGTTTGTTGGGGGGAAGGGGGAGGGGGGGGGTGCATCAGAGCATACAGGGGATTCAAACATCTCGGAGTGGGGTGGGTTGTGGGGCTGAGGGGGGCCTAATTCTTACTCAAATTTACCAACAGCCATTCAAATGCACCTCTTGCCTCTTGTTGGCAACTTTTAAATCCCACTGTAATTAGTGTTAGAGTAACGGTATATGTATTTTGTGAAAATATTTCATATGATTTATCAAAACTTCAAATGCATGTATAAACAAGTATAGGTCTATAATCTCTGTTCTTTAAATGTATGGGAGATATAATTACGAAGGATGTGTTCTGGGTCAGTGAAAGTGACAACCCTTTTTGACATTTCTGTTTTACAATTTTATGCCATATATATTTGGAAAGCTTGAATTACATATATTAATTAAATAATCCATCGAATACAGTAATGGTGTTAAACTGTAAGTGTTTCATACTCCCTTGTACATTCACATGATTGTAATCAAACAATACTGGTAATATGACACACAATATGATACATGTATGCCTATTTATATAATATATTAATATTTTTATAGAAGGAAGATGCCAGAATGAAAAGCTACGCTGTACTGGAACACCTCACTCGAACAGAAGAGTTCCTGCATCACTACAGATTTTATTTGCAGAAAGGATGTAAGTACTGTTAATGAGAAATCTCAACTTCTTTTGTTTGATTTATAACTTTAGATCCCCAAAGAACCTTTCATTTGGAGTTAAAAATACTGGCATTCCTTGTCTTCCAGTTCTTTGTATAGCTTGCCCATGCAGCTATAAAATGTTAAGGGCAGCCATTTCAAGGCCACTTTGGCCTTGCTGGCATCTAATTACCTAGAATTTGCAAAGGGGCACCAAGGCAAACAGGGAGGGCATACAATGCCATTGGCTTGTGCATGGCCTTGGGTGTATTTCGCGCCAGGGTGCGAATTACACCCAAGGCCATGCACAAGCCAATGGCTTTCTATGCCCTCCCTGTTTGCCTTGGTGCCCCTTTGCAAATTATAGGTAATTAGATGCCAGCAAGGCCAAAGTGGCCTTGAAATGGCTGCCCTGAACATTTTATAATTCGTACCCTGAGAAGCCTATCGAAAATGAGTCACCTCGGACAATATTTTGCAGAGTTATGCCCCTTTTTACAAATAAAAATCCATTTATGATTTGTTATTGTGATAATTTCAGAACCGTTCAATATACAACATCCTAACGTGATACAGTTGTTTCTCTTGACCTGAACTAGATGCCTATCGAAAATGAGTCGTGTCAGAAAGTATTTTGCAGAGTTATGCCCCTTGTCTAACAAAATCCACTAATTCCTATGTTAAGTTTGCATATTATTTCTATATCATGTTAGTATACTATCACATTTATTTATTGATTGGATGACTGATTTATTGATTTATTCTCTTAGACAATGCAAAGAATGCTTGCAAATCTGTTTTGAAAATGACATACATGTGCCATTTAGTATACATGTGCTGTATTTATCTAGCCATGTGTACTGTTGTTTTGGTGAGACATCGATACAGCTCTTTCAATTTATTCCAGAAACAAATTAATTTAATGGGAGGAAAACTTTTTTTTTTTTCAAAGAAAGTATTTCTTCCCACAAGCCAATCAATTGGTAGAGACACCCTTACATTATAATAGCTGGGGTTCAGAGCCGAGGGGTTTCTATAGGATAGCGCAGCTTCATGTTTATGACAGTCTGACCACGGGGGGGGGCACCACCATTCATACCCATTCACATCCTGGGGTCAAATTACAATTGTCAATCTCTGGGACTTCTGTCACTCGAATTTTTATTAATGTTGCTTCTCTGTTGTTTCACAGCTGAAAGAGTCAAGTGGGACTTCAATACCAAGAGCCTGAGGAGCCAGAGTCGTTGATATTAATCACCCTCACAGATGGCTGAACTGTCAACAACAGTTTCAGTGTTGGAAATATCAGGTGGAAGTGAAATCACGAATGCCATGCAGCTCTTGTTCCTAAGTTTAAATGAAGTATTAACTTTTGTTGAATTGTTGGCTACAACATACACCTGAAATCGATTGGAACTTTCCTTATAGAACTTGGAACCCAATACAATTCTTGAATGAAGGTACACTGTCTATATAGATTTATTCAGTACTTTGAATGTACATAATTTTTGCCCATGTGCATTCCATGATTTCGGGGGCATTCTGACACCACGGAAAGGACATGCATTTTCCTATTGTGTGGCCACTTTTTCCATCTGAGGAGTAACCACATTGCTAGCTCACTATGTTTGTTCATGGGCATATGATCTTGGGATCGCTTGAGCTTCCGTTCTTGTTACGATGAAAGTTCATTTCACGAAATTCTAATATCATTGGCGCGGGTGTGATGATCATGGTAGCAGTGCACTAATTGACAATAAAAGTCAACTAACTGAGAACTTTACTATTATTCCTTTCATTTATTGTTAGATTTTTCATTGAGGATTGTGAATATCTAGGAATAAGCAACAACACCTATATCTTACAACTTGTAGTCCATGCAAAATTGTGAATTCATCAGATTGCAGCTATTTTCTCTCCATCAATTTGTGTTTTGCTGTTCCTGGATACTCATCATCTGATTTGTGAAATGTATGGTGTTTCTATTGGATATCACATATCAGCAGGCATCGAAAGTCATATTGGGAATATACCACCGTTGACATCAGAATGAAGGCCAGTTCACTTCCGACATACAATTGTTGAGTCCGAGTGTATTACACAGCAAACCAGCATGCAGGGAGAATATTTTTGTACTGAAACATGTTCACAGACAGGACACAAAATTTGTGTTTAAATCCATGACATGTAATGAATTTAAACATGTATGCATTTAAACATGTTAAAAAAAGTGGACAAATTTTGTGTCTAGTTTTCTGTTACTTTAGGGTTATGTTTAACTGTGTCTAGATTCTAAACACAATATTCCTAAACATGTTCAGCTTTGTGATTAGGGTCTAATCACAATCTTCCTAAACATGTTTAGCTATGTGTTTAGGCGGGCTCTAAGCACAATATTTCTAAACGTGTTTAGCTTTGTGTTTATGGTCTAAACACAACATTCCTAAACATGTTTAGCTTTGTGTTTAGGATCTAAACACAATAATCCTAAACATGTTAGCATTGTGTTTAGGGTCTAAACACAATATTGCTAAACATGTTTAGCTTGTGTTTAGGCTCTAAATACAAACTTTCTAAACATGTTTAGCTATGTGTTTATGGTCTAAGCACAATATTTCTAAACATGTTGGAATTTAAACGGACAAAATTTGGGTTTAGATTTATGTTTAGGATCTAAACGCCAAATTTACAGGGTGTCTTCTCCTTTATCCGTAAAATGGATAGTCCGTCTAATCAAAATATATGATATTATGTCGAGTATGTTTATTGTGTCTTTGTACATGTTTTTTGCATTATATTAACTGACTGTTCCCTTGATTACCTATAGACGGAATTTTCCGTTAAATTTAACGGATAATAAAATCCGTTGAATCCGTTAAAAATAAGAATCCGTTACAATAACGGAATATTCCCTCGATTCCCTGGGGACGGACTTTTCCGTTAAATTTAACGGATAATAAAATCCGTTGAATCCGTTAAAAAATAAGAATCCGTTACAATAACGGAATATTCCCTTGTTTCCCTGGGAACGGACTTTTCCGTTAAATTTAACGGATAATAAAATCCGTTCAATCCGTTAAAAAATAAGAATCCGTTACAATAACGGAATATTCCCTCGATTCCCTGGGGACGGACTTTTCCGTTAAATTTAACGGATAATAAAATCCGTTGAATCCGTTAAAAAATAAGAATCCGTTACAATAACGGAATATTCCCTTGATTCCCTGGGGACGGATTTTTTCCGTTCGAGTAAACGGAATTTTATTTTGAGTGTATGAATTGTATCTGTCCGAACGTAAATTAAGTATACATTTTGACTGCGCGGAAATCAAGCCCGTATAAATTTTAACTGCGCGGAAATCCATGGTAGATTCATCTCACGCAGATTCTCTTAGATTGAACGAAGTCTGATATGTATGAATTTCAACAGGCCTGCGTGTATGAATTTCATCTGTCCGAACGTGAACTTGGTATAAATTTCAACTGCGCGGAATTCGAGTTTCAATCGTTAATATCCTAGTACCTTATTCGTTATCATTTCACCTGGAATTATCATGCTCGAATATGCACTACTTAGTGTAATACAAACTTCTACTTGCCTTTTATTTGAACTGTCCACTCTGTTGAGAGGGGAGCGAATGATAAAGAGCGAGACTAAAACTTATTTTCCGCGCAGTTGGAACAGGCTTACACAAACTATGGGACGCCTGCTCACTTTGTTGACAGTTTTCAGAAGATCCGATGAGTATAGTTATCACAGTGTCGATTATAAAGGAAAATATATTCTTAAACCCATTGATAACGGGCGCTTCACTGTCGATTCGGGTTAACTTGTTTAATCACTGCCGACAAATAATCAAGGGATTAAATCTAACCAATACCTCACCAATCATCTTCTGCCTAATTCGGGTTAACTGGTTCATTAAATGCCGACAAATAATCAAGGAATGCTGTATTAAATCTCGCCAATACCTCACCAATTATCTCCTGCCTAAATCGGATTGACTTGTTTAATCAATGCCGACATATAATCAAGGGATTCTGTATTTAATCTAACCAATACCTCACCAATTATATTCTGCCTAAGTTAGTTCATCACCTAACAAATAACAGACTTTCCAACTTGTACATAGCGATTCTTCTTTACTTTCCCTCTGCTCTCTCATTGTTATTTATTATCTAATTATTTATTTTAATATCTAGCGCTGCAAACGAAATTCCACACATGTATAAGACTCAGTTGAAGAAAGCAAATCTCCATCCAAAAATTCGATTTCCGCGCAGTTGAAATTTATACCAATTTCACGTTCGGACAGATGAAATTCATACACGCAAGCCTTTTGAAATTCATACATATCAGAATTAGTTCAATCCAGGAGAATCTGCGTGGGGTGAAGCTGCCATGGATTTCCGCGCAGCTAAACTTTATGCCAAATTTGCTTACGGGCTTGATTTCCGCGCAGTTGAAATTTATACCAAGTTCACGCTCGGACAGTGAAATTCATACACGCAAGCCTTTTGAAATTCATACATATCAGACTTAATTCAATCTAAGAGAATCTGCGTGGGGTGAAGCTACCATGGATTTCCGCGCAGTCAAAATTTATACTCAATTTACGTTCGGACAGATACAATTCATACACATCAGACTTAGTTCGAGCGAAGCGAATCTGTGTGGAGTGAAACACGATTTCCGCGCAGTTAAAATTTATACCTGGCAATATATACTTACGGACAGTTGAAATTCCACACATAAGACTCAGTTGAAGAAAGCATATCAAATGATTCCAAGTGAAATGATAACGAATAAGGTAGGATAAGGTGCTCTAATATTAACGATTCCATTCCAGCGAAGCGAATCTCCGGGCAGTGAAACATACTTTCCGCGTATTTGAATTTCGTTCTCTCTCGTTTCAAGCGACACAGTTACAACAGTGGGAATGTACTAGCCTCTACCACTCCAATGTCACCGATACCCCAGATGTATGGTTTCCCCCCTTATTTTCACCGATAGTCATATAATAATTATATGCTTCCGTTTTCTCAGAGACTCAAGTTGGGTCTATGGAACATCCAAGGTTTCAGTAAAGACAAGTTTGCTGACCCTTTGTTTATACGTTTATCGTGTTCTGTTGATATTCTGTGTTTCGTTGAAACCTGGTTAGATAGTTGTGAGTCAGACTCGGACAGCTTTCAAGTAAATGGTTTTGATAGACTGGTTCCCAGTTGTCGAACTAAGCACAAACGTGCTTGGCGTAATTCAGGGGGACTGTGTATTTATGTGAAATCCCCTATAGCAACAGGTGTGGGTAAAATAGGAGCGCCCTCCAAACATCCTGACATTATGTGGATTAAACTGTGTAAATCCTTTTTCAATCTTCCCAAGGATCTGTTCATTGGGGTCGTATACATATCCCCTAAACGTAATCAGGGTAATATTAGTGATACCGATACAATGTTTAATTTAATTGGCACTGATGTCTCATTCTTTGGTAAGTCCGGCGACGTGTTGATCTGTGGGGATCTGAATGCTTATACAAACACTGCTCCTGATTATATACTGTCCGACGACGTAAAACATTCCCCTATCTTTGATGAAAATTATGTATCCGACATTCCACTTCTCAGAAATAACATGGATACGAAATATGCTGACTATAGTGGCAAACTGTTACTGGAACTGTGTAGGCAGTGTCAAATGAGACTGCTTAATGGTCGGACGCTTGGTGATACAGTTGGAAAATATACTTCTGTGCAGTATGGTGGATGTAGTGTTGTGGACTACATGTTAGCCCATGCAGATCTTTTACCACAAATCCTTAAATTTCAGGTTGGAGATTTTACCTTTCTCTCTGACCACTGTATGTTGACCTGTCACATAAATATTATGATACATCCTTCGTCCACGGAGAGCCCTAGACTACATCCCTTACCGAAAAGATATTTTTGGAACTCTGATGGAAAAGAAAAATTTCAGACTGAATTAAATTCAAACGAATCTGTAAAGGCCTTTGAACGATACTCAAAATCCACATATATTGGTTGTGACGAAATGGTGAATGAGTTCCTTCAGATCTTGTATCCTGTATGTGATAAAGCGTTATGCTATAAGTCTTGTTCTATTGCATCGAAAAAACATAAAAAGAGCAGGCGCAAGCCTTGGTTTGAGCAGTCATGCAAAGATATGAGACGTACTCTAGTCAGACTAAAAACTGAAGTCAACAAAAACCCATCAGATGGTGAAATACGTCATAAATTTTATTCCCATAAATCAAAATATAGGCGTCTATTAGCTAGTTGCAGAAGAAAATACAAACAAGACATAATTCATCAACTGGAGTCACTAAACGGTACAGATCCCAGACAGTTCTGGGACCTACTTAAGAAACTTAAGGATGATCCTGATCCCAACAAAACAATGAATCACAAAGACTTTATAGAACATTTTGTAAATTTATCCTCCCCGAATCACACTGAAGACAATGACTTTCAAAGCAAAATTAAAACAGATAAGTCTACATTAGAAACAAATCTTCAGACTTCTGAACTTTTTGACAGTGCAATCACATTTTCAGAAATTGAACAAGCTGTAAAAACTCTAAAAAATGGAAAGAGTTCAGCTGAAGATGGAACTATAAATGAAATGTTCAAGTACGGTATCTCAGTACTTGGCATCCCTCTACTAAAATTGTTTAATGCAATATTTTCGACTGGAAATTTTCCATCGGCTTGGAATAATGGACTCATTGTGCCCTTGCATAAAAAGGGGGACCAGTCTGATCCTTACAATTACAGGGGTATTACCTTAACTAGCTGCTTAGGTAAGTTATTCAATAAAATCTTATTAAACAGATTACAGGCTTTCTGTGACAGTACTAATATTCTTCATAAAAGTCAAATCGGATTTACAGCAAACTGTCGGACAACTGACCATATTCTTACCCTCCGAAACATTGTAGAACAAGAAAAATCGAAGAAAAATAAAGTATATACTGCATTTATAGATCTGAGTAAAGCCTTCGATACTGTGTGGAGAGAAGGCCTCCTGTATAAATTACTTCAAATAGGCATAGGCGGCAAACTGTATTCCATATTGAAGAGCATGTACTCTGAAACTACTGCAGCTGTTAAATTTCCTGATGGTTTGTCTCCACCATTCTCTTCAACTCAAGGAGTTAAACAGGGTGATGTTCTTAGTCCTTTGCTATTTAACATATTTCTCAATGATCTGATAAGTGAAATTCATAGTGATCCATTAGGAGCGATCTCCGCTGGTTCCACTGTAGTTAACATACTCTGTTATGCAGATGATATTGTCCTCTTGTCGTCCACATCAGAAGGGTTACAATCTAAACTTATTTTACAGGATTTCTGTCAAAATTGGGGACTGCAAATCAATATTGACAAATCTAAGGTCATGATTTTTAATTCTAATTTCCGTACCAAGCAAAAGTTATACTATATTAAAGGAGACCTTATTGAGGTGGTAAAACAATACACGTATCTAGGGATTATACTTAAAAATAATGGCAACTTCTCACTTGCAATCGAAAACTTGCGTAATAAGGGACTCAAAGCATATTTCAAACTCAAACAACTTTTGAATTGTAGTACTGACTGCAAACTGTTTGAGAAAATGTTCGACGCAGTAATTAAGCCGATTATCCTCTATGGTTGTGAAGTTTGGGGAACCTTAAACACCTTTCGCGACACAGATGGCTTCGAATATTTACATTTAAAATTTATTAAAGAGCTGCTGGGTGTTCACTCTAAAAGTGTTAATAACGCATGTCGAGTGGAACTTGGCAGATTACCCCTAAAATTTGACATTCTGAAACACCTCTTACAATTCTGGATACATATCTTGGATAATCCGGGCTCTTTGGTGTTCGAAGTGTACACTAATACATCGAGCAGTAGTGGCTGGGCTGCCTATATACGTATGCTTTTAGACTCGTGTGGACTTGGATACATGTATATTAACCAGTCCCATATTACGAAATGTGATATAGAAATCATAATTCGTAGACTTAAGGATATTGCAATGCAGGATATACTATCTGCTATCCACTCGTCTGATAAACTTACAGTTCTGGCTTTAATGACTTCTTCGTTTAACCGTGCCAGTTATGTGGATCTTGTCGTTTCCAAGGAATTAAGAAGTGTTCTCTGCCGCTACAGAATTAGTGCACATAAATTAGAAATAGAAATTGGCCGATACAAGAATATAACTAGAACTGAGCGCTTGTGTACACATTGTTCATGTCAATCTATCGAGGATGAATACCATGTCTTATTTGAATGTCAAAGCTATAAGGATATACGAGTGCCATTCATCAATACAATACAGAAAATGTTTCCATACTTCTCAAAGTTACAGAAAACCGAAAAGATTAAATTGGTACTTGGGAGTATCTCCAAATCTATTTTGACCCTCACTGCCAAATACCTGATACTATGTGAGAACTTGCGGAAGACTGAAACTTATTAGTTCCTTGCAAATATGTGTATAGGCCTATCTATACTTCAGCTAGTCCAACTGGTAACTGCTATACGTATATACGGTATTACATACTTCAACCTGTTTGTTAAATATTATTGTTTCACACTGACAGTTGTATTTTCGTCCTTTTCTGCCAAATGACCATATAACCAGCCATGTGACTGTGTTTTAGTGTCAATAAAGTTATCTTATCTTATCTTATAGTCTACATTTTGCGGATTTTGTTGTCTGTTTTATTAATATCAATATTCTGCTCGTCAGCAAATAAAGAAAAACCTATCAAATAATCCACGCGCAGTTGAAATTAAGTTCCGCGCAGTTCTGCGCAGTTCCGCGCAGTTTTTAGTACCGTACGACCCCTGCAGTGAGCCCCTGTCATTAGCCCTGCAGTGAGCCACTGTCCTGACAAAGGCTTTTTCCTGAGAACAGGATTTTCCTCTGACTGGGAGGTAGCACAACGGGTACTGTTGAGCAGCTGGGCAGAATTATCGTCCATACATAGTGGAGATCTTTCCGGCCCTGCTGGTGAATACGGTCCTGCTGGTGAACGTGCCTGCTCGTGAATGTGGGCTGGCCAGTAGGCTACAGGCTCCTAAATAAAAAAAAGTCCCGATCCGTTAACCCCCTAGACGTAATCTCTGCCAAAGACCAGAATTTTCTCGATTTTTTTCCGCCTTCGTTGCAACGATTAATGGAAAGCCGTTGGTACCACTGGCAAGTATGGTATTTGTTCTATTCTGCTGTAAATTTTATTTCGATTCACTGCTCGATAACATGCCTCGCCGGGGGACTATTTGCGGGGCATGAGCACTGCTTTCAGCAGGCAGAGAAAACAGCGAAATGAGGACCTCTTGTGTAGAGGCGCGCACAGCTTAAAATTTTGACGGATAATGTTTGACAAGAAGTTTGTCACCTTGTAGCGCTTGAAATAAACTACTTCCTGCCGAAAGATGAAAGTCTAAATTCAATTAGGGAGATACGTACTCAAAATCCTACCGTCCTGTGGTGTGCCGGCACCTGAGAGCACGGCACGGCAGAGGACGGTCTATATATAGCATATGGGTCAATGCATGAATAGCCTACGAGAGCTCATGATCAGCACAGCTTGCTTCAGGGAGAGCTGTTCAGTCACCTATTACGTGATTCGTATCCAAGACCTTACCCGTCCTGTGAATCGGATTATAAAGGCGCACGGTCGATCGTCTAGCCTCGCCAGGGTCCCTTTATTTAGGTGGTGTTAATAAATATATACGACTACTCTCCGTAGTTGGATACGTAATTTGTTTCTTTATTTGAGTATTTATCTACTCCCCGTAGTTAGACCCAGACGGAGACTGTTAGCGCCTGCACAATTAAATAAAAAACGGACAAGTGAAGTAAGTTTCACATTCTTTTTGCAGACCTTTTCCTAAAATATTGAAGGACACAATGAACACATTTTATTTCTGACTAAAGTAATATTGAATATAATATTACGAATGTGTTAAAAAAATTTAAATGCTTGGAGGTTTTATTGGTTGGTGCATTTACCGTTATTGCATTATTAAATACCGGTACCAGTACTTGCAAGTGTGTCAATTGTCATTGTTATCTGGTGTATGTTTTAAGGTTTAAAATCTATAGATCTATACGGTTATTTTAGTTTTTCTATTCACCCCCCTCATGTCACTGATATCATTTGTATCATACATTTAAAGATTCCGAAAGCATTTCCGATTTCATAATATTTTTAAAAAATGCGAAGCAAAATGAAACACTAACTTATATACACATTTAAAAAGCATTTCATGTCCAGGCTGCTGTCCACCGTTTTCATAAAAAAAATATAAATTTATCAAAGCAAAATTAAGCACTAAATTATATCAACAATTCAAAAGCATTTCATATTCAGGCTGCTGTACACCGTTTTCATAAAAGAATATAAATTTATCAAAGCAAAATTAAGCACTAAATTATATCAACAATTCAAAAGCATTTCATATTTAGGCTGCTGTCCACCGTTTTCATAAAAAAATATAAATTTATCAAAGCAAAATTAAGCACTAAATTATATCAACAATTCAAAAGCATTTCATATTCAGGCTGCTGTCCACCGTTTTCATAAAAAAATATAAATTTATCAAAGCAAAATTAAGCACTAAATTATATCAACAATTCAAAAGCATTTCATATTCAGTGGTCTCCTAGCCACGCAAGATTTACCCCCCTTATAGAACGTTCTCTGCCGTGCCGTGCTGTGGTGTGCCGCGTGCTCTGATGTGCCGTAAGATTTTGAACCCTGTTGATTAGGGAATCAGCGAGGTACAATTGTGTTAATACTGCCGAACGTGTAAATTATTTAGGAGTCTGTAGCCAGTACTGTTGGAGTGATGGCAGGGGTATTTAATCTGGCACCTGATGGGAGACAACCCTGTTCGGAGGTTGATCAGTAACCATTTGTAAAAGGTCCTTTGTAAAAGGGAACCTTGGTGCACGACTGCAAGAAGGAAGTGCTTCAAGGCCTTCAGGAATAGCTTAAGAGGTCATAGGGGCCTGAGTTTTCTAGTAAATGTCACAATCTGATTTGGTCAATGAAGTGCGAACAATGGCCCCAAGTTGAAAATGAAAACTGCCTTCGCCAGGGGTCGATTTGACATGAGCTCATCGTTTGCAACAACAACAGACTCGTTTAGCCGGCCGACTTGTAGCTATTTCTGTCAAACTCTGGTTCACACCGGCTTTTGAAAACTCTGGAATATTCGGATCGGGTATAATTCAAGTATTACCGTGTGATGTATTCCTGGCAAGAATGAAAGTGAAGTGCAACAAAAACAACAGATGTGGTGGATTTGTTTTGGCCTAGGGCCTACTGTCCATGTAAATTATAGAAATTCATTGTAACTTTTGCTAGTTTATTGTGATGACATCAATTTCTTTCAATAACAACTCTGTGATGACGATGAGGGCCCATCCGTGTGAAAACTGCCCCCCACGTCATCGAAAAAACATGCCCGTGACCCGAAGTAGAAGTGATGGACTTAACCTTTCCTCAGGTTCCATGTCTGCTACCAGTACACCAGTGTCTTTTGGACACATTTCTCGAAACAGTCCTGAAAATGACAATTTTTGTAAAGTTTGTAAATCCAAAGAATGTGACAAGAACTTGACAGGCAATAGGAATGAGTGTCATAAAACAGTGAATAATGACGAAGTCTCAAACAATTGCATTACAGCTATTGCAGGTCAGAACGTGCCACAAATGGACACTGCAGGCAGATCTGACGAGACAGATTGTAGATGTATATCCATTAGTCCAGTTGCGACATTGTATGCGAGTCCCATTAACTCTGGCCGACCGAGGGCATACACGGCACAAGCTCAGCTGAATGGGAATTCTTACTGTGGGGAAGAGGGTGGGGAAAGCCGCTATAATCATGACCCTACCCTAACGTCCTCTAGGTCATGTCAGGCTTTGAAATATGCAGTGTCGGCTCTGTCCCGCCTCGATGACTTTGTTTGTGAAAGTCTTGGTGCTGGCTTCTTCTCTGAAGTTTACAAGGTGAGGATTTGGCTCGGTGAACAGAATTCTTCATAAATGTGTCTTATATCACCTGCTTGCATGCTCACCATGAAAGTCGGGTGGGTGGATTTTATTTTTAATCTGCCACATGGGATTAAATACGAAATATGCTTTGACATATTGTTAAGTGAGGGTAATTGTTTTAGAATGGCCTAATGATTTTGTTTAAAAAATATCTGTGTCAGGGGATGCTATGCAACCTCGTGATCACATTAAATATCAATTATCGAGGGGATAAATATATATTATCATGACACTGTGTTGTTCCCGCACTTTGTATCAGCTTGAGTTCTCGGAGTCTGATCGCAGTATCGACCGAGACCGCAGGTCGAGGTCGATGCGGCGATCAGACTCCGGGAACGAGAGGTGATACAAAGTGCGGGAACAACACAGTGTCATGTAGCTAAGATTCATAGCGTCTCCCTTCTATCAACGCTATGGCGCGGGATCTCCCCTGTGTAATTCAGGTAGATAAAAACCGTCGGAAACAGACCAGAAAATTACATTCACTCGCCCCAAATCCCCACTATCGTAACAAATGGTCCTATCGGTTTAGAATGCCATCAATATTATTAGTTACAAACACTTACTTGCACTCGAAATGCGGCACAGAACGAAATGGATCGAGAGCCAGCAACGTGACAGCCATGTCTTGTTCCAGTCTCCTCGAACTAGCGGACAAGGTACGAGTTTCTTACACGTGACACAAAAATTTGACCCCGTTAAATTTCGCCCATGGGACTAAATATAGAATCTCCTACAGGCCCACATGCTCTATTGATTTGAAAAAAAAATCCAAGTACCCTTCAACTACAGTCTGAAAGTATCTACCTTTTTGTCAGCATGGAATATTGCACACGTGTGGGCCTGTAAGAGATTCTATATTTAGTCCCATGGGCGAAATTTAACGGGGTCAAATTTTGGTGTCCCGTGTAAGAAACTCGTACCTTGTCCGCTAGTTCGAGGAGACTGGAACAAGACATGGCTGTCACGTTGCTGGCTCTCGATCCATTTCGTTCTGTGCCGCATTTCGAGTGCAAGTAAGTGTTTGTAACTAATAATATTGATGGCATTCTAAACCGATAGGACCATTTGTTACGATAGTGGGGATTTGGGGCGAGTGAATGTAATTTTCTGGTCTGTTTCCGACGGTTTTTATCTACCTGAATTACACAGGGGAGATCCCACGCCATAGCGTTGATAGAAGGGAGACGCTATGAATCTTAGCTAAGTGTCATGATGATATATTCATATACCGAACTCTTAGGATGTTTTTATTCACCTAATAGGGTGTTTGAATTCCGAACTATGTGTTATGACACGCATTGATTGTGTATGTGACGTGGTAAGGCTCATTTGACCTAATTGAATAAATCCGCGCACGTGGCACTGGGCCAAAAATAAACTTGCAAGCCTCGATGAAACAAACTAGGTCAGGATAAACAAAACGAGAAAGAGAGAAGAAAGACAGTCAGGTTGGAACATTTACCTCCCGCAATATTTGACATCGAGGATTGCAGAAATGTTGAACTTGAAACGTACCGTAGATATATACTGTTTGATGTGTTGTTCAACAAACTGTCTTTGAAACTGCGAAACACGATGGATCCATGCAGGCGTACGGAAATTTCTCCAACCCAGAAATTCAAACAATGACGAGCAACGCGATTCCGACAGTGTCACAGACGATTCTTGATTCAGGAATTACATTTTACAGTCGGTTGGTCAGTGTCAAAGGTACGTTTATAGATAGACGCATGTCCGATAGCTCAGATGCAGTTGTTGAAATTCACGGCAAGGAAAGTTCTTCACTTCCCTGTGTTGTAATTAGTGGTTTAGCGAGACGAAACTTTTTGAAGGAATGAAATGGGTGGGACTTACGGTTTGCCCAGAAAACTTACTGTGCCCTGTCCACGCTGTCAGTTGCATAATGTTTATATGGCCGCATTACATCTAAATCGGATTAAAGAAAAATAAATAAAAAATACCACCGGTATACGATCATGATTGGATTTTACAGTTTCTCTTGGATTTATCGAATCAAACATAATTTTTCAAATGACGTTTGATTTGAATAAGAAAACACGTAATTGAATTGCTGTCTATTTTGGAATTTGAATGTTTTCTATGAAGCAGTAGTCTAGCAGTAGTCAAGCCAGACGGGAAGGCGGCCCGAATATGCAGATTTGCAGCACCGGTTTTCACTTCACCGAAGACGAACCGAGGGGGGCGGGATTGACCGGCGTGTTTATTTTCAACGTTAACAGACTTACAACATATAGACTAAACATTACGAGCCAGAGTAGCCATGTGCTCTCCCTGGAATTTGAATGTTTTCTATGAAGCAGTAGTCTAGCAGTAGTCAAGCCAGACGGGAAGGCGGCCCGAATATGCAGATTTGCAGCACCGGTTTTCACTTCACCGAAGACGAACCGAGGGGGGCGGGATTGACCGGCGTGTTTATTTTCAACGTTAACAGACTTACAACATATAGACTAAACATTACGAGCCAGAGTAGCCATGTGTTGATGCTTTCGTACAGTTCTTGTCACTGAAAACGTTGTCACGCAGTAGAGCCACAAAGTTTGTCTTTCGTTCATTGTATTTGCCATCAAGAATAATTTTGAGTAACGGGTAACAAGACTATATTTGATTTTGAGTATTGGAATAAAAAGAATGTTCAAAATCGGACCCAGAATAGGTTCAGTATATATGCATATATTATCGCAAGTGTAAATTCATTTGTATTGATCTGGAAATAGCCTTCAGAACTGATCAGTATGGTTGAAATTGACAGTTCCACAAATAGAACAGAACGAAAAGTTCACGCGATTCCCCACGAGACGTTGCCAAGGTCACCAGCGAAAGTAGTTCCGGTAAGGAAACGCGAGTGTGTATCACTATCCTAGCACGCATCTATAGGTATATCATAAATCTCATTATCTGTCATAGTTGTAAGGCCGGGATAAAGGAAGCTTGGGATAAGTCGCAGTGTCCTCTAACAGTCCAATGTTATTGTGTTAATGTGAGAATGACCAATTGCAAATGATGCAGTCCTTTCCCTTCTCTGGTTCCATTTTTGGCAGTCTGCCAGACTTGTAAGTAAGAACTGTGCAAAGGTTTTGTTTCAGTTGAACAGCAGAAAAATTCACAGTTCCTACTGATTTCAATATGACTTAGAACTTTAAACATCATCGCCCACTTCATAGTTGACTACATTGTGACTATAACCAGACCCCTCCCTTGAGTAAACCAGAGGGGCGCTCCGCCCCGCCTCTTCTGAGATGCCCGAAAATGCGCCCTGCCCCATTTAGATCGCGCCCCGTCTCTTCCTTAAAGCCATGCTCTGCTACTATACTTCATGAATACAGGTTGTTTATTTCCAAATTCCATTCCTTCACATCGTTGATCCGCCCCAAATCTAAGAAGGATTAATCTGTCTTATCGAAGGCCCGTAGATCTAACTTTGTGTATGGGAACATTGACAGTCGGCCATATTTGGTTGAAGCAACATATTCAAGTACTGGCGTTGTGATTGGCGGAGTCCTGATAAGGCGGTACTCTAAGTCTTGGCCAGTCAAACACCTCGTTACGTTATCTCGAGATTGAAAGCTGATCGTCGCGGGAAAACCCCTGCTGTTTCACACTGATAATCACCGAAGTTTGAGCGGACTTGTAGATTAAATACCAAGAATAATTACCGGTACTAAGCTCTTTTAATGATAAATTCGAAGTTTCAATATTTGTTACGTAATAAAATTTGGCTGTTGCCTCATGTTGACCCTGTTTATTCGTTGGTAACATTCAGTCGATGAATCGCTGGTGATCGCCGCCACGTGGAGACGTTGACTCAGTCTAATTTTATGGGACCGATATTAACTGCCACATTATTTCAGAAATTTCAAATTGATTTGAAGCCTTATTGAGAGATGGCGATATTACGTAGCCCATTTTATCCGAATAGTATAAAGCCTAAATTTAGCAGCAGCAACAACAACAACAAATTTTCATGCAAATTCCAGTGAAAATTATGAATAGCTTGCAAGAAATAGATCATAGCTACCTATCACCAGACCTATCAAGTCTCGCGCATTCGGTGCGAGACTCACGCATTGGGCTTCTATCTCACATTCTCATGCAGTCACCTGTAAATCTCACACATTCGCCACTTCAATAACAAAAATCTATAAAACATGAGTGTTTCGCTCAAAGTTGTCAGTGTCCGGCGCACAGGAATGTCCTGGGGACACCGTCGTCAGTCTTGCGTCGTCATATGATACGTTCCCGCTCTAAAACTGTTTCATCGGCTTCCTGTCATATCGGGCACCCGCAGGCCCTATAATACGCAAAACGCAGTATCGGGAACCAGGCTGTCAAAATGTTTGACAACGCGGTCAGGACTTGCATGACACTATAACTTCCAATATTTTAACGATGGAGATGAAATAATCCCAGGTGGGTGGTTAAATTTTTTGGATCACATCAATATATTTGGTGGCACATACCATGTAGGCCTCCAAAAATACAAGTAATATCCTTACTTCCATCAGCAAAACAATCAGGAAAACAAACACAACAACCAAAAAAATGAGTGAAAAAGTAAGTGATGATTTATGATTTTATCCCTCTAAAATTGACCAGAACGCGTCTCCAGCCATCTAGTACCCCAGAGCTTCCGGGGCATAGACGGCCCCTGGACCCTCGCCTTAAGTGCTGGGATAGTCGCTAAATCTCACTCTTTGTGGAATTTTAAAGTTGAGAGGTCTGTATCACAGGAATCTGAAAATTCATATGATCTATAGGCTTCACTGGTGTATGATTTGCATATAGCTCTTACCACTGGGAGGGGAACCCCTGCGCAAACAAGCCAGGTAGTACCTCCGCGTCTGAGGCTATGAGTATTGTAATCTTCAGCGGGGAGGCCAATTTGGCAAACTAGCTGATTGAGCTTAACTCTAAACTGAGCCGAAGAAAGAGCCCGGGGTTCACCATTATGTAAATAAGCAAACACCGGGGAGTGTCCTCCTACCGCACCGGACAATAAGAAAAACCTCATAACTGCAGACGCCGGGCATATCGGGTTATTAGGCAAAAAGGGTAGAGCGATTTCGTGGACTCTTTGACGGAACTGGTTAGTCTTAGAGGTTCGAACCTTAAGTACCACGCCCTGATAAACAATACAAGCATCACCACGAACAATACATTTATTCGGGGAACCATCACAAGGTATAGTGATATTACTAACACGCAAAAGACCAAAGAAACCTGTAACTTGTGTGGTCCACAATTGTAGGTCTGACAAAATCATTTAAATGTTTCACAGTCAGAGGCAACTTAAAATTCTCAGAAGAACCTTTAATCCGTTTAATCCCAGTTAACATTGATTTTAACCTCCAGTTGTCGTGAATAGGGTCCAGGAGATCATGGCACTTATGTAGCAATTTAACAGCCCCAAGATATTGTTTAATGGTGCTAAAAGCTTTAGAGCGAGCTAAAAAAAGCAACGTAACAGAGGAGCACACTATTCGACACCGGTACAGGGAGACAATTGATTTTTTTACAGAAGTCCAGGTAACACTTTATCTGGGAGCCATATGTTCGTTTTGTAGAGATTGCCAATGCATTCGATTCCCAGAATGACACCTCCGTAGCCAATTGTCGCAGTAATTCTGCCACTGTTTGATCTGTTTAGAGACAAAACACATAGCGCCGTAAGACATATGGTAGGGCAGCCAGTAACAATCAGGGTGTAGCAAATGCGAATTGTTGAACCATAGTACTAACATATCTATGCATTTGACCTGGCATGTGAAAACGGGAAATGGAATCCGCCAGTACATTAAATTATCTCGGGAGAAAAACAGCATACACAGTAAAATCATATGTCAAAGATAATGTGCTTAACTCGTCTAACAAAGCTAACAGATGCCCAGAGCCTGTAGTGCCATTATTAATGACACACACCGAAACAGAATTATCCGTATATACAATAACACGTTTACCAGCCCAACTATATTTCCAGCGTTTAGCCGCCTCTATGACCATACCTAACTCTAATACATTGATGTGGAAGCCAACTCCGGGTTGTCTATGTCCCAGACACGATACGTCCAGTCCATGCTGCAGAACGCTCCGCCTGCGACTGGACACGCATCTGTCTGGACCGAGACCTGTGGCGTCCAATCCCAAATCAGAGTTAGATACAGGGTCTCACTATAAAATCAAATGACCATTTTTCCACAAAATCAAATGACTTTATTTTAGAAACCTCATACATGTAGATTAAAATGAATATCAGGGGCAAAAGTCACAGTAGTTTGTGTAAAACACTCAAAGAACACAAACTGACAATGTTTTGGCATGTTCAACACCATTTGAGTGATATTAGCTATTTTGCAAAATTAGTTTTTTCAAATAACGACAAAGCTATTTTCAAACAAGGACTTTGGCGAAAATCCTGCATCTAACCCTGCAAATCAACCTACGATTATTTTGTATTGCACAGAGAGGACAACCACCACTGCAAATCCCCAACTATAGGGGTCAAGCGAACCTTATGATATGGCAATCTTAACCCTTTAAACAGAGTATACACGCGCCTAGTATGAAGACGACCCCAATTAATAACATTGGAAGCCCATGTAAGCTTGCCAGCTAATTGTTCTAATTGCTTTCTGGTAGCCCGACGTTTCAGAGAAAACTTTTTGAGATCTGGCGTGAGCCAGAGGCTCTTTAGAATGCTGTAGGGAAATGGACAAAAGTGCAAACCGACTCACGGGATAGCCTTACGCTGCACGAAAGTAGTTCCACAGAGATGAGTTTTGGGGATCCTTAGTGGTTGAAAGGCTTTTGTATGTCTATATTTAGTCACTAATAGTCACTTGGCATATATTTGATCCCTTATCTGCATTAAATATTACTCTGTTCATTGTTTTCCCACAAAATATGAGATTAATACGCTCTAACATGTCTAAAGTATGGCAGACTGGTATCGTCACTTTACCAAAGCTTGGACTCTGCTGAGAAAATTATACAGTTTAGCTGGTTAGGTGTATATGTGAGTGATGCTCTACCATAGCAGTTGCTCTACCATAGCAGCCAACCTGGCCACCATTGTCCCATTATCACCTTTGCAGGCCACCTGTCTGATTGGTTGGTTCAAGTTTAAAGGTTTAAACTTTTTAAAGCTTTACAAGTTTTAAACGTTTAAGAAGTTAAAACGTTTAAAGGATGCGTTTATGACGCGAACGGCCCTTCAAATACCTTGTCACAGGATGTAACTTGTGATTGCGTTTTAGCCACATACATTCGTAGGCGGCACATTTAAAGCCCCGTTTGCGCATCATTCGGCATACGCTTTGAGTCAATCTATGAAAAACCCCAGGAGCTTTCCGGGCCCCGAATGGTAAACGAGCATCCACGTAAAATGAAGGATCCTCTTCTCCAGAGAAAGTCCATTGTAGTCCCGTAAAGGCATAATTAGAGGGGTGGATTTCCACCGAACGATCAACAGATTGTAAATCCACTTTAGCCATAAAGTCACCTGGTTTCAAATCGTCCAGTACCTCTCTCCCTGTTTGGTAAGATTGAGTGTCTTTAGTAGCATAATCATTCAAACTATGACCCGCCACTATGACCTATGACCCGCCACTATGACCTATGACCCGCCAGTCTACTGGCATCATGAATGAGATGAATATTACCATTGGGTTTCATTACAGCTGCATTAGCACTGATAATAGTTGGAGATTGAACTTTAACATAGTTATTGTCTTCAATTTCGTCCCTAATAACTTTTTCCACCCTATCCCTGGCATCCATGGCAGATCGACTATTTCGAGTAAAATCTTTAGTTGTTATCTCGTTAATGTTATCCACAATGGAAAAACCATGGGTAATTCCCTGAATTAGAAAATCCCCATCCTCGTCGCCTGCTAACTCTTCCTCCCAAGCAGGTAAACACTTTGAAGTGGGAGCTACACTGGCAGAGCAAGTTACAAATTTAAGTTTTTTGGAGCTGATTGGTTAGACTTGTGTGTAAATTCTCCATGGGAACTGGAGAAGCACGAACCACAAATATGGGAATAATTACACACTGGTAAGTTACAACCGTGTCAGCCATTGAACTTCCCGCAAACTGGTTTTCCGGTAGTGCGGTCAAGATTTCTGTCCCGAATGGCCCTTCTGGTTTTTTATACGTAGAATTCCTGAAGCCAGAATCAAACTTTCCAGGCTGCTTGTTTCATAGCATAGCCTGCATTAAAAACGTATTATCCTTGTCCCATGCGTCAGGGTTCTGGTGTTGCAGTCGCCTGAATTCCATGTCGAAATTCCAATCGAAGAATTGCACGAATGTAGTCACCTTTGAGAGATAGGTAACATATGCCAGTAATACCTCTTGAGGACAACGATCTTTGGTCACCATTTCAGCCAAGATTTTAACACTCCCCTCCATGTACTGGGCCAAGGATAATATTTCCGGGGCAATTTTCGTGTCTTAGTTTCAACTCGAAAGGACCCATATCTACATTCTGTGAATTTCTACTCTAGGGGGCAAACGACACAAAGTCTCTAACTTGGCGCAAGGGAATCTTAGAGTTCGGCACAGAATTTATAGACAAGAGGCCAGACAAAATTTGTTGCAACATACCGTCATTGATATCACGGGCCGCCATATTTCCCGAGTCATTCACTTGTCTTGAATTCGTCAAATTTTCGGCGGTAGGCCCTGTTGCCTGCCGTAAAATGGAAAAAAATGTCCGTAGTTGAAATATTGGCTGCATTTAACTGGTCTTCTTCTCTCATGTTAGAGGGGGTCCGCATAGAGTCCGCTCAACTTCCAGCACTGTTAGTTTGTGGTCTCTGCTCCGCCATTTTTTCCCGGGCATCTTCACCAAAATGATATCCAGGAACCTCGTGCAACGCCTGTTTTAAAACCAGCTGTCACCCCAGCGGTAAAACTGGAAGCGGTTTCAAATCCTTCGTCAATTAGCGCTGCAATAGTTTCCGTCTTTTGCCCACGTCTGAATGTCAAATTCCCTCTCACGTTCTCTCTGCTCGCCCCATGTACGAGCTAGCTCAGTTTCAGGCATATTTGCTGCTAGCAAAGCAGATAAAAATAGCAGGTAAAAACGGCAGGTAAAATGCCGATAAAAGCACTATCAAAAGATTCACGCAAAGCTGGAGCAGAATGAATATTTTTACAAGAATTCCGTTTATAAAAGGCGGCGAAAGCAGCGCCCTCTACCATGCCACAAACCAGCTAACCAGCACCCACGTGGTATGTTGTGTTTTACGACAACTCGATCGAGTTTAACCCATAAACAAAAATCTATTATGAATAAATTTAATTACAGATACAGGTAATCAACTAATTTAATCAAATCATGATTCGTGATAATTTTTTTTATTCATTTCTTCATTGGACTTAGGATATATGTAATGGATGTTAATGTTTTTTTAATTGAGTTTTTGAATATTCATAAAATTAAAAGCCAATTCTCCAACTTGATCTTCATGGTTGTCATTTCCTGGCTAGTTGAAGATATCCATGGGTACTCCTGTACAGAATATGATTTACTTATGCTTTTTCCTAGCACCATTTTATCATGCTAAGCCCCTACTCTTCGTCAGTCTGTCGCGCTCCCTCCATGATGATTGGATACCGGTGGATTGATTTTGCGGGTGTCCATTTGGATACTCCTCAAATTCGACGAAAAGCAAGGCCTGGAATTCATCATTGTAAATGATCACTTGATTATTTATTTGTTGATTTTTTCTTACAGCAAAGAAACTTAATGTATTAGCAAATGTTATTACTTTACCATCAGAAAGAAATGTGTAATCTTCCGTTATTCTGTTTCGATCTTGCGCAAAATATCGTTTTTTCTTTCCCACGATTTCGACTTGTATGTTTGATCTAGACACGAACGAATTACCTCCCCTCATTATTCACGTATTTTAGTATTGAAATGCAAGTAACTCCACCAGGGACAAGTAGCTCCGCCGTATGTGCAGTAGAATGCACAGTAGGACCCGGAAATGAAAACAATGGCGGACAAAAGTAATCGACGCTTTCAAGGCGTAAATCGAGAAAAATAAAAGGTTCTATCGATGTTTTTTATTGTTTTAGCGCGAGGTACAATCAGACAAATAAACCAGTGGCGGTCCTGCACAAAAACACAAATTTACAGGGTTGGAGTGAGAGATTATTCTGAACTGTATCAATTACAATACCTAAAAAGGTCAATCTATTACATGGATCAACAACTTTAGACCAGTTTAACTCTTTCCCCCATAGACTTGTGGGGAATTTTCTCTCTCTGACCCATAACAGATTTGTAATGGCGTAGGTCTTTAACCCATGGACTGATTTCAATTTTCACACGTTTCCAGCGATGTAAAATATCCCGTTTTATGTCCCATGTCATGTGGAAAAATATTTACCAATGGTCTCCCACAGGCCCATTCTACGTAATTTGTTCACGTTTTATATCAATATCAGCAACGTTTAATCTAAAAATAAGTAATCTTGCGAAAAAATGTTTTGTGTTTGCTTTCCATCTGTTGGAAATCACGAATAAAGCGAAGAAATTGTCGCATTTTAGCTGCGTTTTGCAGCGTTGTGTTGTTGTTGTTCTGCTGCAATTCCTGTATTATCGTATACCATTGTAAAGCTTATTTTCCGTACATTCGGGATTTCGCAGTTACATCATGAGATGGCAGGTATAGAACGAGCTATAACTGAAAAATCCCATGTACTTCGCTAAAGGAGAACGAAGGCTGGTAACAATGTGAAGTAAAACAGCATCACTCATTGGCCCATGGTTGAGCGACCTTGAGCGACCTTTTCAGAGGCCCGGCGTGATTGGAGCTGTCGGTTTTTTGCACGTGGTCGCCATGGCCACGGGTCCACGAAACCGCCACGAAACACAGCGGGGCCAAAGAATGGCGGATAAATTTTAAAACGGGAGATCAACAGGTCCCGGGAAATGTTTATAATAAACTCAGATGGGCAGATTTCACGAGCTAGTCATCAAGGTTAGATACTTTGGTAGTTTATGCTCGCGTTACGTGAAATATTCAGGAATTTGGAAGCAGATTTTACTATTTCTCGAACGTTTATCTTAGATCATACCAAACTCATTTGGTGTTGAATCGCGCATTTTCCGTCAATTATTTTTCTTCCTCTCCTGATTTCATTTTACCCGTATTACAAAACAAACCAACCGTATACTAGTTAGATTTATTTAAATTTTGGCTTTCTGAAAATGTATAGTTTTAATAATGTTGCACTCAAAGTAAACGCGAAAAAATTGCAAAGTAATCCATAACATGGGAACTCAGTGACACGTCAAAATCCGTCTTCATGGGTTTGGCGAACATCCGTCAAAATCCGTCTTCATGGGTTAGGCGAACATCCGTCAAAACCCGCTTATATGGGGGAAAGAGTTATACGAAACCCCAATTTCTTCAGCAAGAAAATTAAAGTATTGAAAGCTTCCTGACATGCACTAAAGGAGTCATCGGGGACTATAAAGTCATCGAGGTAGGCAGCACATTTAAAGCCCCGTTTGCGCATCATTCGGCATACGCTTTGAGTCAATCTATGAAAAACCCCAGGAGCTTTCCGGCGTAAATCACGAAAATTACCCGTGTTTTCTGTTTTTTAACCGTGCAAATCACGGCTGCACGGCTCGCTGGCTAATACAAGGCTGGAGTGGAGGGAAAAATGGCTGCCCACATCCTGGTACTTTCAACAATGATACTGGTCCCCACTATACGACATTTTTTGTGCTAAATTTCTCCAAAAAAACTTTCCTGATAACAGTAAAGACAGTTGAATAAATTCAATCTTTTTAAAGTATTTTTCACATGTCAAGATATATGTGAAATGAACAAGACAGTTTATATTCTCATATACATTGTATTTTACATAATAGTATCCAACAGAAAGATTCTATTTATTAAATGCAGTACTGTGTTGTTTAAAAATTATTAACTTTCTAACTGCATTGATTTGCAACGATAATGCAATTTAATGGTATAGACAAATTCATTTTCGGATTTGAAAATTTAATTGTTTAAAGCAGTTATCTTTGCCAAAATAGACATTTTACAACAGAAAAAAACTATAAAATATTGAATCATTTGGCATTCCCAGCAAATATCTGGCTGTAAAATATAAAATGAACAAAATGTAAAAAAAATTGTCCTTACCCTTATTTGCACATTTTCATGAAAATGGCCCATTAATTTGTTACGTAATTTGACTGCTGTTTGTCGCATGTTGATCCTGTTTATTCGTTGCTAAACTACATGTATTATCCAACCTAAAAAGTCTGAATAGTGGCCGATCGGCGTCACGTGGACAATTAAGCCATCTTTACTGAAGTCAAATTTTATGCAGCATTATTGCAGAAATTTCAAATTGAATTGGAGCCTTTTTAATTGAGATATGGTGATATTTTGGCACATTTCATCCGAATACAATCTGGACAGAAGCCTTATAATAGCAACAACAATGACAATAAAATATTTCCAGTGAAAAATATGAATAATGTGAAATAAATAGATCATAGCGAGAGCTACATGTAAATTCATACATGTTTTTCAGGCTTCGCTGATGCAATGATCTACACAACTGCTGATTATTTGAAGATAAACCCATTTGTACCTGTACCAGGTACACATGATGTCACTTTAGATATGAACCATGTCAAAATTTCTTTTCCGTACTGGTACCATATCATTTTGGGTCAAGTAAATGTTTCATTTGTCATTATTTTCAAAAATTTTTAGTTCTAGATCTAATAAGAAATTATTGCTCAGTAATCTTAAGCATTGAAAGCGACGTTAAATTCTATTCACTCACTCACTCCTAATCTTAAGCAGGATATTTATCAGTAAATATTTTTCACGGGGCGTCCCGTAGGGACTAATGGTCCTGTCTTGTAGTCAGAAAAAATTGAGCACCAGCTCTGTGTCTTGCTAACACAGCAAAAGATAGAGTTGTTACACGACAAGAAAGAGGTCTGAAACTTCCTTCTTTTAGAGTGCCCAGGTTTCTGTGTTTTTAATGTTCGCGTATAGTTGCAGGTCTGATATGTTTGAGTTACATTTCCATTTATCTAATTTTATGCGTGTTTTCGTTCATTTTCCAGTGGCACTACTTTCGTGCTCAAAATATGTCGTCTGCTAAACCACAGATTTTGAGAGGCGCATGTTGAGTGATTTTGTGGGACTAACTCATTCTCATTAGAAAGCGTGTTTGGGCAGTAATTTAGTATTAAATAATACCAGTATAAGTGTAATTCATTGTAGAAAACAATGGGATATTTCACTTTGCCTGTATTCATTTACATTTTCATGAAATATGTGTGTCGAGTTACAGTTTGGAATTTTCGCCATTTAAGCTTACCCCTCAAGACCCTCTGCATTATCTTTTTATAGTAAGTTTCTAAAATCCAGTGGTGGTCAAATCATTACGTAATAATTTCCCTGTATTCAGAAATGTTTTCTTTCCATTCTACTTCTGAAATATTAATGGAATGTTGCAAGCATTTTTCCCTGATCTACAGAAAGAGCTCTGCATATCACACAGGGCTCGAAAAATACGCTCGTTGGTCGCCATTGGCGATCAAAAAAAGGCCCTTAGCGAGTAAAAATTGTAATTCATTCGCTTTGTGGCGATCAAAAAATTGGTTTACTCGCTATTTGTACCGACCCATTAGTTAATCGCCATGCGCTCGCCAACGGTAAATGTTGCCCGTGTCTTCTGTGTTGTTGTTTGAAATCTCTTGACGAGAACTTGGTCGGCGGGGTGCCATTGCCCGGGAACGAGCTGACGCGTCCGTGATTGAAGCATTACTGGCACAGCGGACTGGATCACCCCTATGCTCTCGTGACAGTAGCGGGCAGACAATAGACGCCACAGGACTGTGCCTCAAATCAATAAAACAATGCTGATTAGTCGATGTTGTTCTCAATAAAGCAATGCTGATTAATCGATGTTGTTGCCACCTCACGTTACCATGTACTATACTTACAATAAATATGTTGTTTTATTGAGAACATCGTCTAATCCGCATTGTCAGATTTGAGACAACGATCCATGTCCTGCGATTGAAACTGACAAAATTCTTCAAGAGTTATTTCCCTTGGGAGCATTCCAGAATGATGGGATTAGGGGCAATATTGTAATAATAAAGATGTTTCAGGAAAAAATACCCCTCCCGCATGTATGCAAAATTTAACGAACTGTACATTGGAAAGAATCATAACGTTTTAACTGGCGTGTTCCTTATTATAACTTTAATCTTGATTGTGGAAATCGTTGATGCAGATTGCACGAACCAGTTTTAGATCTCCGGAATATTGGTATATCATCGTGGGTGCAGCCGTCTGTATTCGTGACTAAAACGGAGGATTTGGGGTTCCTTTTTGCAAACGTCCCTGGGTCAACTAAGACGAAGTAAGGTATACATTCGATGCAGACGTCTCTTCACAATGCAATTTACATTCCAGGAAACAAAAGTCTGTGTGGAAAGGGAGACTAAAAACACCAGCAAAGCCATTGTAACAGCTGACATTGGCGACCAACGGGCCTTCACTTTCTGCAGCTGGCGACAAGATTTTTTGTTTACGGTAATTTCCCTATTAATTCGCGATGTAGTGATGAAACTCGCCACTCCAAAAATTGGCTACTTTAGAATTATTTGTCGAGCGAATTCCAGAAAAACGCGAGTGTTCGAATTAAATGTCGTGCCGATTTTCACGGGAGATCCAAAATGGCGGACCGCTTTGCCGTGGTCGTAGTGATCGTATTTATTACCGTGTATTAACTTTGATGTCTCATCATAGTTTCCATAAAAGGCAGTGTATGATGTCAGAAAATCTCCTCTACCCTGATAAAGGCGTCTAATTTTATTCGAGGAAGTCAACCATATTGATCGAGTGACAAGTTCAGCAAGACCATGCAGATTTTTGAGCTGACGTCCGTAAATTCGCGTCCATAATAACATCGTAAAAGTAGGCCAAAACACTGAACGTATTCCTTCCTTTTTGTTCAGTATTAGCTATGATCTATATTATGAAACCTAACTTCCGGTTCAACATGGCGGGCTGAGCGGACGTGTTGGTGTGACTGCTCCGTAAGCTACCATTATCCTATGTAGTATATGCCACTTGAGAATGCCAGGCAAAGGGAAAAAGAAGCAGATAAATACAGACAAATCTTCTACTCAAAACGAAAAAAACCTCCACGCATATTTGACGAGAAGTAACGTGAAAATGCCAAAAGATGCCTCTGTCGGTGCGGTTGACATTGAGAAGGTCAATGAAACTTCAGTGACTTTGAGCATGAAGGACAATGACACGCGAGACCAGGACAGCCCGTGCTCCACAGATACAGAAGTGGGAGAGGTGAGCACAATGAAAACTTTGCTAGAAGGCATGGAATCAAGAATTGTAGGGGGGCTCACGGACAAAATAAACGAGAACACGGATATGATCTTGAACAAGCTGGATGTCGTAACGGAACGGGTCGGGAAAAATGAGTCGGAGATAAAAAGACTTGATAGCTCTGTCCAGGAGGTCCGAAACGAGCTTTTGTCACAACAAGTGCACGATCGAAAATATAACTTGGTAGTTTTCGGTCTCCCTGGAAACGAAACCAGTTCTCGTGAAACAATTGAAAAAATTAGGGCATTCGCAGCTGAAGACCTAAAATTACCCCCAGAACGAGCGAAAACTATGTTGATAAAACATTCCCACAGGTTACCGAGACGAGGGGACGTACCAGGTGACGTTCAAGAACGGAGTTATCCGGTTGTTGTGGTGTTCGTATGTTGGGAAGATCGGGAAGATTTTTTGAAAGCAGCCATAAACTTGCGAAAAAAAGCTATGTCAGTGAGAACGGATCTACCACCAGTACTGCGGAAATTACGTGGTCGGCTGGCGGCTGTGGCCTTTGAGTTACGAAAAGATCGTGGCTGTCATACGCGTATACGAGAAAAGGGCACTCAGGTATGGTTGGAAACTAGAAAGGATGTCAAAGACTCGTGGAAAAGGTATACGACAAGTGACTAATCGCAGGTAAACGTTTCCTTATTAATGTACATTGCAAAATGATTGACGATGACCAGATGAAATTTACAGAGTTTCAACGAATAAGTTGACAGTTTAAAGGTTGAAATAAAGTAATATTGATTCTGTGTGATCGGTCAGTAAAACGATTGCGTGTGTTGTGCGAAGTCACTGTGAGTGTGACTGACGATCGAACTGAAGAATGTATAGCCTGGGCGGACTTACAATTCAGAAAATAAGATAATGCCGGGGCCCGATTTATCAACTACCTTTTGGATTGTCTTAAAGATCGGTTTTCTGGAACTTGGAGAATTTCTGTTATATATATTGTTTAATTATGTTTTTTGGTAGTCGATCGGAAATGGAATAACCTATTTACGAAAACTGAATGGCTAAGGCTAACTCCATCAAATTCTGTGGGTCTTTTTTATAGGAGCGATAAAAAAAAAGAAGGAAAAAAAATGGATATACTGTTGATAAAATGCTTTGAACCAGGCTCCCGGTTTTTTTTTTTTTTTTTTTTTTTTTTTTATTTCAAAATGATGGACCTGAAATCGACAAATACTAGCCTATCGATATTTGGGATGTATTTGATTTGTTATACATGTACCCTGGTAGGCGATAGATATTGCATCGGTGTGCCCTTTGGTATGTAAATGACAATGTGAAGAGTTGAAGGTGATATATACGTGCCGGTAAATGTCTTTCAATGTCAGCCGGTGCAGGGAATTACGTGCGGATGTGACGGTCTTGTTATTCCGATGAGCGTAAAACACGAAAATTCAATGATTTCTCATGAGAGTGGACACCGTTTTTGGACATGGGTGAGACTTTCGACACGCTCAACGAGAGAGTACAATACATTATATAACCCTGACATTTGGTTAACTTGAGCACGGTCGACTTGACCGTCAGCAATGTTCTTTTTCCATTTGTCTGCTGCGCGAAATACGAGAGATTGGCAGAAGTCAATGCAACTAATTCTATAGGATCTGTTTCTCGGGTATTTTGTCCATTGACGACTACGCTGTTATGCACGGCCAGCGGCCGAGTCTTTTATTTATTGGGTCCGGGCCGAAGCGGAATTAGATATGCGAAAGCCGAGGTGATTTTTGTTCACAAGTTGTGGCAATGGATTTTCACGGGAGGGTCACACAGCTCACTCCATGTAAGGCCATGCAAATTAACATGGAAGTGACACGGATTTTTTACTATGTGTGTCTGTTGTTATTCTTTTGGGGCTTTATGCTTTCTTTGTTTTGTAAACACATTCAATTATCGTCTTTTCTGCAAATTTTGATTTTATGCGTTAGTAAGATTATCTTTCCAACTGACTGGATCATATGCTTGCAACAGTTTGGTACTATTATATATTTCAGTATGCCGGAAATTGTTAGAACTACTATAAGGAATAACCTGGAATTAGCTGTTCGATACACAGAAGAAAAGGCCAGATACGGGGATGGATAATATAACACTGATATCCCAAAACTGTCAAGGTCTGGGGCAAAAGGAGAAACGTGCTGACGTATTCCATTATTTGAAAAGTAAAAGTTTTTCAATATACTGTCTGCAAGACGTACATTTTACACCGGGTGATGAGGACAAAATTCGCAACGAATGGGGCTTTGAGTGTTTTATAAACTCTGTTTCAAGTAATTCCAGGGGAGTTGCCATTTTATTCAAATCCTTTGAATATACCGTCCATAAAGTTATCAAATGTGAACAGGGGAATTTTATTATGTTAGATCTAAGTATCGATGACTATCGCATTTCTTTGATAAATATTTATGCGCCTAACGAAGATAATCCTGGATTTTATCAAATGGTTCAAGCCCGCATAGAAGAATTAGACAACCCCTTTTGTATTGTATGCGGCGACTTCAATCTAGTACAGCAACCAGAGCTTGACACCTTCAATTACATAAATGTGAACAATCCCAAAGCAAGAGAACAGTTACTTTTGATGAAAGATGAACTAAATTTATGCGACCCTTGGCGGATTTATAATGCAAACGCTAAGCGATTTACTTGGAGAAGGCGTAATCCATTAAAACAAGCCAGATTAGATTTTTTCTTAATTAACGATGAGCTTTTATCAACGGTAGAACAAACTGATATAATTCCTGGTTACCGTTCGGATCACTCGGCAACATCGGTCACTTTCAAATTGAACAAATTCGAAAAGGGCAGAGGTTCATGGAAGTTCAATAATTCTCTTTTAAGAGACCCCGATTATGTAAAGAAGGTAAAAGAAGTAATTTGCAATACTAAGGAAGAATATGCGGCTTCGCCATACGCTCCCGAAGAAGTATGTAATATACATCCGCGAAATTTTCAAACCATAATTTCGGCCCAACTCTTCTTTGAAACTTTATTGTTAAATATTAGAGGCCTGACAATCCCTTATGCTTCGAAAAAAAAGAAAGATTTATTAAAAAAAGAAAAAACGTTAGAAGAAACAATAACAGCTTTAGAAATAATTCTGAACGACTCGCCCGATGCTGAAATAGACCATGCTCTGAGCGATGCCAAAAAACAGTTGGAATCCATTCGTAAGGGTAAAATGGAGGGAGTTTTAATACGATCAAGAGCCCAATGGATCGAACAAGGCGAAAAACCATCAAAATATTTCTGTGCTTTAGAAAGTAAAAACTACGTTAACAAACGGGTGAATAAATTGATAACAGAATCGAAAACGTTGGAAGACCAGTCTCAAATTCAAAATGAAATCTTGAAATTTTACAGTAAACTATATAAATCGAAGGATAACGAACTTGAAGAATTTGACCCGGCGGCCTTTAGCCAGATATACGACTTCCCGAAACTAACCAAAAAGGAGTTTTTTGAGCTTGAAGGGGAAATTACATATGCAGAGGCCTTAGCTGCTTTGAAAAGTATGAAAAATAATAAAAGTCCGGGTTCGGACGGTTATTCTAGCGAATTTATCAAATTTTTCTGGACAGATATTGGTCACTTTTGGTTAAAATCGATAAATGAGGCATATAATGAGGGCCAATTGTCCATCACTCAAAGGGAAGGGATAATAACCATCATTCCAAAAGCCGGAAAACCTAGAGAATACATAAAAAACTGGCGACCCATTACTTTGCTGAACTGTAGTTACAAATTGGCTTCACTTTGCATTGCTAATCGGCTTAAGGGATACTTGAACAATATAATTAATGATGATCAAAAGGGATTCATGGCTGGACGGTTTATTGGGGAAAGTACTAGACTTATTTATGATATATTGGCTAAAACTGAACAGGATGAAATCCCTGGAATGATACTTTCGGTAGATTTCGAAAAAGCATTTGACTCGGTATCCTGGTCTTTCATTGAAAAGGTGTTAATAACCTTTAATATTGGCCCTTCCTTTAGAAGATGGGTGAAAACGTTTTACTTTTCCATCTTTTCTAGAATATCTGTTAATGGGTACTTGACTCAGCCTTTGTCAAT